>JAJQQW010000024.1:29474346-29499346 GCA_025583905.1 Ia io
GATTCTCTCTCATCATGGATGTTTCTCTCTCTCCCTCCCCCTCCCTTCCTCTCGGACATCAATAAAAAGATGTCCTATATACACTGAGTGGCTAGATGATGATGATCTCCAAACGCATAATAATCTGGCCACTCAGTGTCTATCCTATAGAATAAAAGGTTAATATGCAAATTGTCCCCTCGACCAGGAGTTCGACCAGCAGACAGGCCGGCCAACTGCCCATGTCCCCTCGCCCTGGCCAGGCTGGCTGGACCCCACCCATGCACGAATTCATACACACACACACACACACACACACTGAGTGGCCAGATTACTATGCGTTCAGAGATCATCATAATCTGGCCAGTTTATCTATGTGTATGTTTTTATTTACATACTAGAGGCCCGACGCACGAAATTCGTGCGTGGGTTCAGTCCCTAGGCCTGGCCTGGGATCAGGACCATCTTCCCCGGCTGCTGGCAGCTGTCCCCCTCCCCCCACCACCACCCTACCCCGGTTTGGGCGATGGGAGCCTGCGGCCGGGGAGAGGGACTGAGAGGTGGTCCGTGCGCCTCGTAGTGACTGGTCCAGTGGTTGTTCTGGTCCTTCCGCTGTTAGGGTCAATTTGCATATGACCCTTTTATTATATAGGATATATAAAATATATCTTTTTGTTTATGTACTAGAGGCCTGATGCACGAATATTCGTGCAAGAGTAGGCCTTCCTTCCCCCGGACCCAGGCTGCCCTCCTCCGGCTGCCCACAGGCACCCAGGACCCGGGCTGGCTTCCCTACGGCCCCGGCTTCATCAGGAAGGAGGTCTGGAATGACGTCCAGAAGATGTCCGGTCTAATTAGCATATTGCCCTTTTATTATTATAGACTAGAGGCCCGGTGCACGAAATTTATGCACGGGGGGGTTCCCTCAGTCTGGCCTGCACCCTCTCCAATCTGGGACCCCGAGGGGGATGTCCGACTGCCAGTTTAGTCGAACCTATGACACGCGTGTCAGCACTGACATGCGCAGCCATTTCGGAAGACATGCGGCCGGCCGCATGCTGAGGATGAAACATTTGCTGCTCCTGAGGATGAAACATTTGCGAAATAATGTTTTTTCCTCAAAGTGACACACTACCCGAGTTATGCTCAGTTTTTTGGCGAAGTCTGACACACCAAGCTCAAAAGGTTGCCCATCACTGCCCTAGGGGGATGTCTGACTAAACCGGCAGTCGGACATCCCTCTCGCAATCCAGGACCGCTGGCTCCTAACTGCTTGCCTGCCTGCCTGATCACCCCTAACCCCTCTGCCTGCCTGCCTGCTTGATCACCCCTAACCACTCTGCCTGCCTGCCTGCCTGATCACCCCTAACCCCTCTGCCTGCCTGCCTGATCGCCCCTAACTGCCTCTGCCTGCCTGCCTGACCGCCCCTAACTGCCTCTGCCTGCCTGCCTGACCGTCCCTAACTGCCTCTGCCTGCCTGACCGCCCCTACCTTGCCCCTCTGCTGGCCTGATAGACCCTAACTTGTTCCCCTGCCAGCATTGCCCCTAACTTGCTCCCCTGCCGGCCTGATCGCCCTTAACCGCCTCTGCCTCAGCCCCCGGCCTAAGCCGCAGTCTGGCCTCCCTCTGCGGGAGGCGAACTGGCGGATCAGAGGAAGGCGCCGCCCCATTACCCCACTGCTGCTGCCGGCCTGAGCCTCGGCCCTCGAAGCCACTGTGGCTTTGTCTGGAAGGATGTCCGGACGGTCGTCTGGAAGACGTCCGGTCTAATTAGCATATCACCCTTTTATTAGTGTAGAAGATATCGTTTCTGGCCTCCCTGAACCTGTGCCCAATGACCCGATGATCACACCGACCCCTGTAACTCCAACACAAACGAGGCCCCACCATCTTCCTGCTCCAGTCTCAGGGTTCACGTTGCCATGGAAACACCACCCCCTCCCCCACATGAACGAGGGCCGGAAACTGCCTCGTATGCATGCTACGTCTCAACTCTCCCAGTGGGGTGACCCCTAAACGTCCACGTATCGTTGCACAGCGCGTGCAGCGCGTGCCGTGTGGGTAACCCACAGCTACAAGGCGAAAGCTACGCATTGTGTGTGCAAAGCAGTTATTAAGAAGTCTCCGGCCCGGCCGGCGTGGCTCAGGGGCTGAGCGTCGACCTAGGACCCAGGAGGTCAGGGTTCGATTCCCGCTCAGGGCACAGGCCCGGGTTGCAGGCTCGATCCCCAGTGTGGGGCGTGCAGGAGGCGGCCGATCCGTGAGTCTCTCTCATCATGGATGTTTCTCTCTCTCTCTCTCCCTTCCTCTCTGAAACCAATATATATATTTTTTAAAAAGTAGTCTCAAGCCCTGGCCAGGTGGCTCAGGCGGTTGGATAAATAACTTTCTACTATTTCTTCGCTGAAATCTCACCTTCTCCATCTCTGATTCTGTCTTGTTGAAGAGCCATCAATGACCCCCCTCCCATCTCAGGAAGATGTACAGACCCCCAGAATCCCCTACGCCAGCCAAGAAGGCACGAGGCGACCCATCACGGGGGCAGCTTTTCCCTTTTACCCAGGAGCCTTTGTGTTTTTCCAAATCTCCAGTTCTAAAGAGGACTTATCTATTTGTTACTATTCTTACTGATGTCAGAGAGGAAGGGAGAGGGAGAGAGAGAGAGACCATCCATGACCAGAGAATCACGGATCGGCTGCCTCCTGCAGGCCCCCCATTGGGGATCAAGCCTGCAACCCGTGCATGTGTCCTGACCAGGGATCGAACCTGTAACCTCCTGGTTCATAGGTCGACACTCAGCCACGGAGCAACGCCAGCCAGGCCTAAAGAGAATTTAAATCCATCGAGCCTGGTGGGCAGGCGCGAGAACCTGAATACAGAACAGGACCCTCCAATCACCCCGTAGAAATGCTACCTAAACGGCAACCTTCGTCCAGGATGGTGGGAAAGAACCGTCGGCGACGCGTAAGGATTTCAGATAAATCACAGCCGTGGAGGGAGGACGCACTCGGGGTGAGCACTGGGAAGGGGGGGTCTCCGCTCTGCCACTCACCCCCTGCCCACCACCTAAGCCTCGACTTCCTCATCTGTGAAATGGGTCTACAGAGCCCAACATCAGGGAGGCTCGCGGAGTTTGTGGGCCCCGGAGCCCCGGGCCAGCCAGGTGAGGGCGCTGGCGGTGGGCACAGCCGGTCCCCAGACTCAGCTGCCTCTGCAGACCTGAGGGGCGGGTGGCTCAGGGGACAACACCATCGCCGTTGCCTGGGAACCTGTCAGGAATGCGATAATCCCACCTGCTGACGGAGCCCCTCCCTGGTGATGATTATATTTTTTTAATATACTTTATTGATTTTTTACAAAGAGGAAGGGAGAGAGGGAGAGAGAGAGACATCGATGAGAGAGAAACATCCATCAGCTGCCTCCTGCACACCCCCTACTGGGGATGTGTCCGCAACCAAGGTACATGCCCTTGACCGGAATCGAACCTGGGACCCTTCAGTCCGCAGGCCGACGCTCTATCCAGTGAGCCACACCGGTGAGGGCTTATTATTATTTTTTTAATACATTTGTATTTATTTCATAGAGGAAGGAGAGGGAGAGAGAGAACCATCAGTGGTGAGAGAGAATCGCGGATCGGCCGCCTCCTGCACGCCCCCCACTGGGGATGGAGCCCACAACCCTGCATGTGCCCTGACCGGGAATGGAACCCTGACCTCCTGGTTCCCAGGTCAACGCTCAACCCAGGCATCCCTCCTGGTGATTCTGAAGCAGGTGAGGTTGGGGGTTGGGGGCGCTGAACGACCTGTGTGCGGGCGCCCCCTGGTGGTGAAGCGGCCTAACAGCGCTTTGTCGGTTCCCACAGGGTTGACCTACGGAAGCGGCTAAACCAGGCATGTCCCCAGCCCCCAGGGAGGGAGGGCCCTGATGACTGAGGGCCGCCGGTAACCAAGGTCTGTGGCAGGAAGGATGGAGAAGAATGAATGAACCCGAACCAAGCGGGTCCATGTCCTCACTCCTACGTTGCTGAGCCTGAGGCCCGAGAGCCCTGGCCGTGTGGCTCAGTGGATAGAGCGTCGGCCTGCAGACTGAAGGGTCCCGGGTTCGATTCCCAGTCAGGGCACATGCCCGGGTTGTGGGCTCGATCCCCAGTGGGGGACGTGCAGGAGGCAGCCGATCCATGATTCTCTCTCAGCACGGATGTTTCTCTCTCTCTCTCTCTCTCTCTCTCTCTCTCTCTCTCTCTCTCTCTCTCTCTCTCCCCCTCTCCCTACCTCTCTGAAATCAATAAATATTAATAAAAGCCTATGTGGTTGTGACGCCCTCACGCCAACGAGCTATCACCAGGAGGCTGCGTGCACAGCAGGTGCACGCAGGTGGGCAGGGCCTTGACGCTGCGTGCTCGGCGCAGAGGCGGACCCCCGGCTCCGGCCTACCTCTTTGGGGCGGTCCATCGAGGAGCCCTGGATGGGTGGGCAGAGCCTACCCCTTTGGGGCGATCCATCACGGGGTTCCCACACTGTGGGAAGGCACAGGCCAGGCTGGGGGACCTCCCCCCAGTGCATGAATTTCATGCACCGGGCCTCTAGTATTTAAAAAAAGGGGGGGGGGCCTAACCGGTGTGGCTCAGTGGATAGAGCATCGGCCTGCGGACTGAAAGGTCCCAGGTTCGAGTCGGTCAAGGGCATGTACCTTGGTTGCGGGCACATCCCCAGTAGGGAGCGTGCAGGAGGCAGCTGACGGATGTTTCTCTCTCATCGATGTTTCTAACTCTCTATCCCTCTCCCTTCCTCTCTGTAAAAAATCAATAATATATTTTTTTTAAAAAAAAGAGGAAGGAGGCCTTGGCCCTGAGCTGTGGTCTGCAGGGGGCGTCAGGAGGAAGCAGGGGGGAGGGGACGCCCCAGGGTCCACAGGAGAGCTGGCTGCATTCCTGCCCCGTCTCCGTCAGCCTGGCATCGCTTCGGCATAAAAAGCCACCAGGACAGCCCAGCCTAGAACTCCGCACGTCCGAGAGCAGGCACGGGCTCTGCGTCATGACCCCCCAGCTGCCGTCCCGCAGGTCCCCCCCAAACCGGGACCTCATCAACCTTAACCCCCAGGGACAGAATCGGGGACCAGATCCTCCTGCCGCTCACCTACCAAGTACAGTCTACCGACTTGGGGAGCTGGCTTCCCCCTAAACATGCAGGGCCCAGGCGTCCCTCTCCAAGCCCCCCCATCCCTGCCCGGCCATCCCTGTCCCTGCCCAGCTGTCCCCATCCCTGCCCGGCCATCCCTGTCCCTGCCCGGCCATCCCCCGTCCCTGCCCGGCCGTCCCCTGTCCCTGCCCGGCCATCCCTGTCCCTGCCCGGCCATCCCCTGTCCCTGCCTGGTCCCCTGTCCCTACCCGGCCATCCCCTGTCCCTACCCGGTCATCCCGTCCCTGCCCGGCCGTCCCCTGTCCCTGCCCGGCCGTCCCCTGTCCCTGCCCGGTCGTCCCTGTCCCTGCCCGGCCGTCCCTGTCCCTGCCTGGTCCCCTGTCCCTGCCTGGTCCCCTGTCCCTGCCCGGCCATCCCCTGTCCCTGCCCGGCCATCCCTGTCCCTGCCTGGCCGTCCCTGTCCCTGCCTGGTCCCCTGTCCCTGCCTGGTCCCCTGTCCCTGCCCGGCCATCCCTGTCCCTGCCCAGCTGTCCCCATCCCTGCCCGGCCATCCCTGTCCCTGCCCGGCCATCCCCCGTCCCTGCCCGGCCGTCCCCTGTCCCTGCCCGGCCATCCCTGTCCCTGCCCGGCCATCCCCTGTCCCTGCCTGGTCCCCTGTCCCTACCCGGCCATCCCCTGTCCCTACCCGGTCATCCCGTCCCTGCCCGGCCGTCCCCTGTCCCTGCCCGGCTGTCCCCTGTCCCTGCCCGGTCGTCCCTGTCCCTGCCCGGCCGTCCCTGTCCCTGCCTGGTCCCCTGTCCCTGCCTGGTCCCCTGTCCCTGCCCGGCCATCCCCTGTCCCTGCCCGGCCATCCCTGTCCCTGCCTGGCCGTCCCTGTCCCTGCCTGGTCCCCTGTCCCTGCCTGGTCCCCTGTCCCTGCCCGGCCATCCCCTGTCCCTGCCCGGCCGTCCCCTGTCCCTGCCTGGTCCCCTGTCCCTGCCCGGCCGTCCCTGTCCCTGCCCGGCCGTCCCTGTCCCTGCCCGGCCATCCCTGTCCCTGCCTGGTCCCCTGTCCCTGCCTGGTCCCCTGTCCCTGCCCGGCCATCCCTGTCCCTGCCCGACCATCCCCTGTCCCTGCCCGGCCATCCCCTGTCCCTGCCCGGCCATCCCTGTCCCTGCCCGGCCATCCCCTGTCCCTGCCCGGCCATCCCTGTCCCTGCCCGGCCATCCCTATCCCTGCCCGGCCGTCCCCTGTCCCTGCTCGGCCGTCCCTGTTCCTGCCCGGCCGTCCCCTGTCCCTGCCCGGCCGTCCCTGTCCCTACCCGGCCGTCCCCTGTCCCTGCCCGGCCGTCCCTGTCCCTGCCTGGTCCCCTGTCCCTGCCTGGTCCCCTGTCCCTGCCCAGCCAGCCTCACTCAGCAGCCGGAAGGGTTTTCCAAACCCGCCTCCCCCACCCCCCTACTCCCCCGCGGGGGCCGCGTCATGGCCGCCCTGAGGCTCAGGGAACAAAGCCCCTTTCTTCCCTCACACACACGGAAGGCACCCTGGCCACGTGATTCCTCAGTCCATGGCCACGCGCCGCCACACAGACCCCGAGCCACCGTGCGCACACCACCGGCTCCAATTCACAACATCTGTTTAACTAGGTGGGTGAGCAGTAAAAGAATGTATGTCTGCCCCGGCCGGTGTGGCTCAATGGATAGAGCATCGGCCTGCGGACTGAAGGGCCCCGGGTTCGATTCCGGTCAAGGGCACGAACCTCGGTGGCAGGCTCCTCCCCAGCCCGGGCCCTGGTTGGGGCGCGTGCAGGAGGGCACCCATCAATGTGTCTCTCTCCCATCCATGTTTCTCTCTGTCTCGCCTCCTCCCTCCCTCTCTCTCTAAAAATCAATGGGGAGCCCTAGCTGGTGTGGCTCAGTGGATAGAGCGTCGGCTGCAGGCGGAAGGGTCCCGGGTCCGATTCCGGTCAGGGCACAGGCCCGGGTTGCAGGCTCGATCCCCAGTAGGGCGTGTGCAGGAGGCAGCCGATCCATGATTCTCTCTCATCATGGATGTCTCTGTCTCTCTCTCCCTCTCCCTCTCCCTTCCTCTCTGAAATCAATAAAGAAATATATTTAAAAATAAAAATAAATCAATGGGGAAATATCCTCCAATGAGGATTTAAAAAAAAAAAAAAAGGAATTAAATGCAAAAAATACAAGAATGCCACGTCGGGCCTGGGCCAATGAATGGAGACGGGGTGGGGGCGCCATTCTCAGCCACGGGGGACGGAGGAGGGGGAGGAAGGCCAGGTGGTGTGGCTTTGCAGGGCTGGGGGACACGGAGGTGGAGGGTTGGGGGGGAGGGTTACCAGATGCCCGGATGCCCGTGTGCCCGGCGGGAAAGGGAGCCCGCTGGTGTGAGGCTCACCTGCCTGCACCAGCCCTTTCTCTGCCCGGCAGAAGGAAAGGGGGGCCCGTCGCCTGCCTGATGCTGTCCCTGCGTTAGCGACGGGCTGGACACCCCGGAGACCAGCTACTCGCCTCGGCACCTTCTCTCCCCGGCACTGGGGCGGGGGACGGGGGGAAGGGGCCCTTTGTCCGTCAGCCGGGCACAGGGGATGCTCGGGGAAGGCTGGCTGGACCCCAAGAGAAGTCTGTTTGTTCGTTGTTGCTGTT
This sequence comes from Ia io, assembly GCA_025583905.1. NCBI lineage: Eukaryota > Metazoa > Chordata > Mammalia > Chiroptera > Vespertilionidae > Ia > Ia io. The sequence goes on from JAJQQW010000024.1 coordinate 29,482,099, forward strand.
TTGGTTACTCCTCCCCCGAGGATATTTCTCCTTTGATTTAGAGAGAGTGGGAGAGAGAGAGAGAAACATCGATGGGAGAGCAACGCATCGATGGGCTGCCTCCTGCACGCGCCCCGACCAGGGCCCGGGCTGGGGAGGAGCCTGCTACCGAGGTACGTGCCCTTGACCGGAATCGAACCCGGGACCCTTCGGTCCGAAGGCCGACGCTCTATCCACTGAGCCACACCGGCCAGGGCTGGGCGCTTCCTTTCTCATGCGAAACATTTTCTGAAAGATTGTGACATGAACCGGGTGAACGTATGCGTTCCTTTTGCTCTTTGGGGGGGGGTGCAACCCCCCAAGCGCATCGGGTGGGGGCAAAGGACCCCAGGCGACCGGGAATCCAGCTGCGGACGGGGCTGGCAACATCCACGCGGCTCTAAAAATAAGAACAAAAAAACCCTCGTGCAGGACGCTGAGCCAGGGGTCGGCAAACTCATGAGTCAACAGAGCCACCTATCAACAGGACAACGATGGAAATTTCCTTTGAGAGCCACATTTTTTAAACTTAAACTTCTTCTAACGCCACTTCTTCAACATAGACTCGCCCAGGCCGTGGTGTTTTGTGGAAGAGCCACACTCAAGGGGCCCAAGAGCCGCACGTGGCTCGCGAGCCGCGGTTTGCTGACCATGGTGCTAAGCTTAGGAGAAAGATAAATATCACATGATCTCACTCATTTGTGAATTATAATGAACAACATAAACTGATGAACAGAAACAGATCCAGAGACAGAGAAACACCGATCAGACCGTCAAACCTCAGCGGGAAGGCAGGGGAGGGTGGGGGTGGGGGGGAGAGATCAACCCAAGGACTTGTACGCATGCACATGGGCCTAACCATGGACACAGACACCAGGGGGTGAGGGCGTGCGTGGGGGGGTATAGGGGACAATGGGGGGATAAGGACACATATGTAACACCTTAATTAATAAAGAAATTAAAAAAATAAAAATAATAATTTTAAAAAAACACCCTCCAGCTGTTGTTACTTCGCATTTAAATTCCCATCGCGGACGTTCGTAATGACCCGGGAAGCCTGGTCTTTTTGTGTGCAAAGCCCCCACGTGGCTTTCGTAGGCCGGATGGGGGTCACGGGGTCATGCCTCCGTTCTCCACCGGCCCCCGACCCCGGAGAGGGGGTGACCCCTCAGGACTCTCTGCCCCGCTGGGCTGTGAGCAGCGCCAAGGCAGGGGCTGTGTGTGATTGCTGCCCCCAGTCTCCCCAGAACCCCACTCAGCCCCCCGCTCACAGTAGCTGCTCAATAAGCCCATTTTTAAGCCCATTTTTTTTAAATAGACTAGAGGCCCAGTACACGAAATTAGTGCACAGGGGTGGGGGGCTGTTCCTCAGCCCGGCCTGCACCCTCTCCAATCCGGGACCCCTCGAAGGATGTCCTACTGCCGGTTTACAGGGATCGGTCGTAAACTGGCAGTCAGACATCCCTCTCGCAATCTGGGATTGCTGGCTCCCAACTGCTCACCTGCCTGGCTGTCTGATCGCCCCTAACCACTCTGCATGCCAGCCTGCTCGCCCCCAACTACCCCTCCCGGCAGCCTGATCACCCCCAACTGCCCCCCATGCCAGCCTGCTCACCCCCAACTGCCCCCCGCCGCCGGCCTGCTTGCCCCCAAATGCCCCCCCACCAGCCTGATCACCCCCAACTGCCCCCCCTGCTGGCCTGCTCACTCCAAACTCCCCCCCCACGCTGTCCTGATCACCCCGAACTGACCCCCACTGATGGCCTTGCTCACCCCCAACTGGCCCCCCTGCTGGTCTGCTTACCCCCAATGACCCCACTCCCCACCAGCCTGATCACCCACAACTGTCCTCCCCTCTTGGCCTCTAACCGCCTCTATCTCGGCCCCGCCACCATGGCTTTGTCCAGAAGAACGTCTGGAAGGTCTCCTGGAAGGTCTCCCAGTCTAATTAGCATGTTACGCTTTTATTAGTATAGATTTTATTGATCTCAGAGAGGAAGGAGAAAGAGAAACATCCATGATGAGAGAGAATCCTGGATCAGCTGCCTCCTGCACGCCCCCTACTGGGGATCGAGCCTGCAACCCGGGCATGTGCCCCCGGCCGGAATCAAACCCGGGACCCTTCAGTCCGCAGGCCGACGCACTATCCACTGAGCCACACTGGCCAGGGCTCAATAAACCCTTTCGAGGAACAAATCAACCCTTGTCTTTGAGGCGTCCCTCCTTTCCTTTGGCACAAGCCAGAGGGTCCCCCAAGGGGCTCCCCGCTCAGTCCCCTCCAGCACCGTGTCCACATCCAACCAATTCAAACCTCAGGATTTTATCTTATTTTTCACACCAGCGGCCCAGTGCACGAAACTCGTGCATGATGAAAGGGGATTAATTAGAGGAAGTATTTTAATATTGCTATTTGCCCTTTCTCTATAATAGATGTGCCAGAGGTGAAAGAAAATTAGTAAAATGTCTATGAAAGTCTCCCTCCTGTCAGAGTCTGGGGCACGCTGCGGGACCCAGAGTCAAGTCCCTGCCCACCCGCGTGCCTCGAAATCGCACGAGACCCAAACCCGGCCGGCCCCACCCCCATTGGGCGAGACCCAGACCCGGCCGGCCCCACCTTTGTCAAAACCCCACCGGGTGGGGTGGGGAGGGCCTCAGGTCCCTGCTGATTACTCGTTAAGGCTCGTTAGGGGAACTCAGCCTCTGCTGTGGGCACAGCCATCTTGTGTTACAGAAACCCCCGCTCCGCTGTGGGTGCCACCAGCTTTTTGTGATGGCGTGACAGTCAATTTGCATATAGGTGTTTGTTTGTTTTTTAATTGATTTCAGAGATGAAGGGAGTGGGGGGAGAGAGAGAGAAACATCCAGCATGAGAGAGATCATGGATTGGCTGCCTCCGGCACACCGCCCACTGGGGATTGAGCCCACAACCCGGGCATGTGCCCAGACGGGGAATTGAACCCGGACCTCCTGGTTCCTAGGTCGATGCTCAACCGCTGAGCCACATCAGCCGGGCAAACCTCCAGCATTTTAATAGAAATCAGAAATGCTCACAGCTCACCCCAAAAAGAGGTGAAATAAGTAACAAAGGCATGGAACCGAAGATGCCGGGGGGGGGGGGGGGGCTCCACGCTCTAGTCCGGAGGACAGAGCGGGGGCAGTTGGCCACGGCACAGTATTGGGGACCAACGCACCTGCGAGGAGGGGGGGTGAGAGGCCACAGGAGACGCAACCCCCACCCGGGGCCCCGTGGCACCATCTGGGTGCCAAACCCTCCTTTCCCAGAGGCCCCGCCCCCTCCCCGGGGTCACGGGCGGGACCCTAAGCAAAAACCGACCCAGGGGGCCTAGGCAGGGCAGGTCAGGGGTCCCCTCACGTCACCTGAACAAGACGAGGGTGTGCCGGACGGCTCAAACCTCACAGGCCACCGCCCAGACCCGGAGTGCAGGCGAGCCCGCCGTCCGCTGGGACACGGGACCAGCGGGTGGGGCAGGGTGGGGCAGGGCGGAGCGGAGAGGCGACAGGCCGTGACCTTTGCACCCTGCCCACGAAAGGGCCGCTGAAGTAAGTGCACACGCCTCCCAGTCCATCCGGCCGTGTTTGCCAAGCTCTTATTCTTTGCAAGGAAACCACCTCGGGCAGAGCAGGGAGGGAGGGGCAGGGGGGAGGGGGGCGGGGGAGGCGGGAGGAGGAGGGAGGGAGGGACACGCAGGAGCAGCCGGAGGTGAGCTGGTGGTGAGCCCAGCACGGACTGCGGTCCAATCAGAATTCTCTCTCGGGCTCCAACCTGGAGCCGTATCCCTGGAGACTCTACCTTTGCTCGAAGAACTTAGCGATGCGGGCCAGGCCGGTGTTGCTCAGTGGTTGAGCACCGACTTAGGAACCTGGAGGTCAGGGTTCGATTCCTGCTCAGGGCACAGGCCCGGGTTGCGGGCTCCATCCCCAGTGTGGGGCGTGCAGGAGGCAAGCCGATCTCTGATTCTCTCTCATGGATGTTTCTCTCGCTCTCCCTCTCCCTCTGCCTTCCTCTCTGAGATCAATACAAATATATTTTTTTAAAAAAGGAAGAAAAAGACTCATTTCTGTCACGAAAGCATCTTTCTCAGGCTCCCCCTCCCCCCACCCCCCTACCCACTCCCCGTAACCCTTACCCCAAATCTAAGCAGGGCCACGTCTGAGGCCCCCACGGCCCCCTTTTTCTCTCTTCCAAGCAGGGCCCCCAAGTCGCACCTCCCGCACCTGCCGCGTCCTCCTTGCCTGGACACGGGACACGCGGACACGCGGACACGGGACACGCGGTCACGTTAACCGTCCAGTGCCATGTGGGGGGGCCTGTCCTCCAGCCTTCCCTTCTGCTCAAACATCACAGCCCTCCATGCCCGGCCACCGCCCCAGAGTCTGTGGGACCCAAATGCTCCCTCCTCTATCCCTGCACCCCAACCCCTCACAGCCCGCTGGTCCACCTGGTCCACTTGCACCTACCTGTCCCCCCTGCACCCCACCCACGCCTACCTGTCCCTCCCAGGTACCTCCCTGTCCCCCGGCCCACGCCTCCCTGTCCCCCCTGCCTCCCTGTCCTCCATCCACGCCCCTGTCCCTCCCACCCGCGCCCCTGTCACCCCCACCCCCACTCCCCTGTCCCCTCTAGCCACGCCCCCATCCCTCCCACCCTTGCCCCGCTGTCCCCACCCCCCTGCCTCTCTGTTCCTCCATCTCTGCCTCCCTGTACCCACGCCCCCCAGGCTCCCCCAGCCGTGCCCCTGCACCCCCACCTGCAAGTCCCCTCAGTCCCCGGCTGTGCACGGTCACACCCTCCAGCCCCCAGGCCCAGGTCTAGCAGGTGCCTCTCCAAACACCCCCACCCCTTTCCCCTCACTCCCTGTCCCACCTCCCCCCGCCCCACCCCGCGCACTGGCCTCCTCCCCGGGGGCCTGGCACCAGCCCAGCCCCCAGCAAAACCACACACACCCCCAAACCGTGGGAGCAGTCGGCCCAGGTGCCCCCCCCCCCCCCCGCGCGCGCCCATTCCCGGGGCCCCGGAGGCACTTCCCGGCTGTAACAGGTGCCCATACGCGGGGCCCACCGGCTCTTTCCATCCTCGGACCGGCGGGCCCCGGGCATGGGCACCTGGTCCCACAGACTCTGGGGGGCCGAGGACAGGGCCCCAAGAAGGGGCAGGGGGCGCAGACCTGGGGGGCCGAGGACAGGGCCCCGGGAAAGCGCAGGGGGCTCAGACCTGGGGGGCCAAGCACAGGGCCCCAGGAAGGGGCAGGGGGCGCAGACCTGGGGGGCTGAGGACAGGCCCCGGGAAGGGGCAGGGGGCACAGACCTGGGGGGCCGAGGACAGGGCCCCGGGAGGGAGCAGGGGGTGCAGACCTGGGGGGCCGAGGACAGGGCCCTGGGAAGGACCAAGGACCGGGGACCGGGGACCGGGGAACAAGGACCGGGGACCAAGGACCGGGGACCGGGGACCAAGGACCGGGGACCAAGGACCAAGGACCAAGGACCGGGGACCAAGGACCGGGGACCGGGGACCAAGGACCGGGGACCGGGGACCTAGGACCGGGGACCGGGGACCGGGGACCAAGGACCAAGGACCAGGGACCGGGGACCGGGGACCAAGGACCAGGGACCAGGGACCAAGGACCAAGGACAAGGGACCGGGGACCAGGGACCAAGGACCAGGGACAGGGGACCGGGGACCAAGGACCAAGGACCGGGGACCGGGGACCAAGGACCAGGGACCAGGGACCGGAGACCAAGGACCGGGGACCAGGGACCAAGGACCAAGGACAGGGGACCGGGGACCAAGGACCGGGGACCGGGGACCGGGGACCAAGGACCAAGGACCGGGGACCAAGGACCGGGGACCAAGGACCGGGGACCGGGGACCAAGGACCGGGGACCAAGGACCGGGGTCCGGGACCGGGGACCGGGGACCAAGGACCAAGGACCGGGGACCAAGGACCGGGGACCGGGGACCAAGGACCGGGGACCGGGGACCGGGGACCAAGGACCGGGGACCAAGGACCGGGGACCGGGGACCAAGGACCGGGGACCAAGGACCGGGGTCCGGGACCGGGGACCAAGGACCGGGGACCGGGGACCAAGGACCAAGGACCGGGGACCAGGGACCGGGGACCGGGGACCAAGGACCAGGGACCGGGGACCGGGGACCAAGGACCGGGGACCGGGGACCCGGCGGAGAGGAGACGGGGCCGCCCCGCCGGGTCCCGGCCCCAAACTTTCGCTCTCCCCGCGCCTCCCGGGGGCCCCGCGCCGAGGACAGAGGCGGGGCCCGAGGAGACGGACGCCCGGCGGGAGGGCGGCCTTTGCGGAGCTGCGGGGGCGGGGGGCGGGGGCCGGGCAGCGGCGGGGATGGAGACGCGGCGCGGAGCCGAGGTTGCGCGCGGGGACCCCCCCGCCCCCCGCTCCGCCCGGGCCCCGCTACTCACCCGGAGGGTTGGCGGCCGCGGGGGTGGCCATGGCGCGGGGCGCGGGGGCGGGGGGCGGGGGCCCTGCGCGCGGAGCCACACAAAGGCCGGCAGCTCCGCGCCCCGCGCGCCTCCCGGGTCCGCCTTTGTCGCGCGCCGCGCGGGGGGCGCGGGCCCGGCCGTAGCACCGCGAGACTTGGAGCCGCGGGCGGGCGGCGGGCGGCGGGCGGCGGGGCTCCCGCGCTGGGGGCCGGGCTGCGGGAGGCGCAGGTGCTGCGCGCGCGGGGCCACGGCGCCCCCTCGCGCACGCGCCGCGCAGCCCTCGCCGCGCCCACGCCCGGGGGTCCGGGCCCCGGTGCACAGGGGCGCTGTCCCCACGCCGCTCCCCCCGCAGCCGGGGCGCACGTGGGAGCCCCCCCCCCCCCCCCCCCGTCCCAGAGTCTGGATGCACCCACTGCGCATCCAGCGCCCAGGCCCCCTGCACCCGGGACCGCCCCGCTCAGGCAGCGCCCGGGGCTGGAGGGGAGCCCCCACTTGTGGGGGGGCTCCTCGCCTGGGGATGGTCACCGGCTATGGGGTGCCATTGCCTTCCTGACACAACCATATGGAGACGTTGAAACAAAAAAATGGAGCCGGGCCGGTGTGGCTCAGTGGTTGGGCATCGACCTATGAACCAGGAGGTCAGGGCGCATGCCCCGGTTGTGGGCTGGATCCCCAGCGGGGGGCCTGCAGGAGGCAGCGGACCAGTGATTCTCTCTCACCATGGATGTTTCTCTCTCCCTTCCTCTCTGAGACCAATAAAAATATATTTTAAAAAAATAATAGCCCTGGCCGGTGTGGCTCAGAGCGACGGCCTGCGGACTGAAGGGTCCCGGGTTCGATTCCAGCCAAGGGCACATGCCTGGGTTTCGGGCTCCATCCCCAGTAGGGGGCGTGCAGGAGGCAGCCGATCCATGATTCTCATCATGGATGTTTCCCTCTCTCCCTCTCCCTTCCTCTCTGAAATCAATAAAGAAATATATTTTAAAATAATAATAATAATTTTAAGAAATAAAGTAAGTGTACAATGGGTTTATCTGCATCACCTGCTGAGGTGGGGCTGCAGGGAGCTTGGATGGGGTGCTTGCCTGCCAGACTCGGGGGTCCCTGAGAGACACCATGGCTCTGGGGTAGAAATCCACACCCCCATGGGGTTACCTGGGAGAATGAGTCCTCCACAGGTGGGACCCAGAGGGTGGCCCCTAACATAGATGTGCTTGCAAAAGCACCAGACTGTCCCAGATCCCCCCAAAGAAGAATTGAGGGGGGGTACAGGCATAATGCTTGGGATGTATTTTTTCTTTAAGATATTATTACTGATTTCAGAGAGGAAGGGAGAGGGAGAGAGAGAGAAACATCCATGATGAGAGAGAATCATGGATCGCTGCCTCCTGCACGCTCCACACTGGGGATCGAACCCGCAACCCGGGCATGTGCCCCGACCGGTAAGCGAACCCTGACCTCCTGGTTCATAGGTCGATGCTCAACCACTGAGCCACATTGGCTGGGCAATAAAAATACATTTTTTTAAAAATAAGTGGAACATGCCCTAACCGGTTTGGCTCAGTGGATAGAGCGTCGGCCTGCGGACACAGGGGTCCCGGGTTCGATTCCGGTCAAGGGCGTGTACCTTGGTTGTGGGCACATCCCCAGTGGGAGGTGTGCAGGAGGCAGCTGATCGATGTTTCTCTCTCATCGATGTTTCTGACTCTCTATCCCTCTCCCTTCCTCTCTGTGAAAAATCAATAAAATATATTTTTTTAAAATAAGTGGAACAACAAATTGATGTTTCTCTCTTTCAATCAAATCAATTTTTTTTAAAACGTGTTTTTAAACATTATTTAAAAATAAAAGACTACAGCCCTAGCCGGTGTGGCTCAGTGGATAGAGCGTCAGCCTGCAGACTGAAGGGTCCCGGGTTCGATTCCATCAAGGGCATGTACCTTGGTTGCAGGCTCCTCCCCAGCCTGGGCCCTGGTCAGGGAACGTGCAGGAGGCAACCCATCCATGTGTCTCTCTCCCATCGATGTTTCTCTCTGTCTCTCCCTCTCCCTTCCACTCTCCCTAAAAATCAATGGAAAAATATCCTTGGGGGAGGATGAACAAAAATAAAAAATAAAAAAAATAGGGTGTGTTTTTAAAAAAATAAAATAAAAGATTACAGAGAACTTAATTCACCATCGACTAGGCTGCAGAGAGAATCATGGATCGGCGGCTGCCTCCTGCAGGCCCCCCACTCGGGATGGAGCCCGCACCCGGGGCATGTGCCCTGACCGGGAATCGAACCCGGACCTCCTAGATCCTGGGTGGATGCTCAACCACTGAGCCACACCGGCCAGAGGGCTGGAGGCTTCTTAAGGGACCCACAAGAGGAAGCTCCACTCCATGGCTCCACATACAAGAAGGTACAAACCCACCTGGGGCGGTCCTGCTCCTCCCAGCAGCTCCCTTTCCCGCCCTGCACCCCTGCAAGTTCTGTCTGGGGGCGGGGTGGGGCGTCTACAACAGCCCCCCGCACCTCTGCCCCCCACCACCCACCGCCCCCCGCCCCCCCCTCCCGCCCCGAGATCTGTCGGACCTCCAGCTTGCACACCCCTCTGAGGTCAGCGAGTTCCTCTCCTCGCTGTGTACGAATCTCCAAACAAATGGATTTGTAGGGTTCCCCTGCCCCCCCATCCCGGAGTCTGTCACACTGTGTCGTTTTCAGTAAGTTAATAAACAGGCCTTTCCTAGCGCCGTGGTCGGCAAACTGCGGCTCGCGAGCCACATGCGGCTCTTTGGCCCCTTGAGTGTGGCTCTTCCACAAAATACCACGGCCTGGGCGAGTCTATGTTGAAGAAGTGGCGTTAGAAGAAGTTTAAGTTTAAAAATGTGGCTCTCAAAAGAAATTTCAATCGTTGTGCTGTTGGTATTTGGCTCTGTTGACTAATGAGTTTGCCGACCACTGCCCTAGCCGGTTTGGCTCAGTGGATAGAGCTCAGCCTGCGGACTCAAGGGTCACGGGTTCGATTCCGGTCAAGGGCACATGCCTGGGTTGCGGGTTCGGTCCCCAGCAGGGGGCCTGCAGGAGGCAGCCAATCAATGATTCCCTCCCATCATGGATGTTTCTATCTCTCCCTTCCTCTCTGAAATCAATAAAAAAATATTTTTAAAAAATAATAATAATAAATAAATAAACAGGCCTGAATGTTAACAGAGGAGGAGGCCTCCTCCTGGCCGCCCCCCATGACTGCACCTTAGAGGTCCAATGGACCTTTGACCTCCCCAGCTTAGCCTCAGAGGTCGCAGACAAGGGCACAGAGGCTCAGGAGAGAGAGGTGACGCCCCCCCTCCCCCACCAAGGTCACGCAGCTCCATGGCTGGGCGAGATCTCAAACTGGGTCACCCACAGGCGGCCAGGTGGGGTGGGGGTGCAGAGGGATGGAGAAGGGGGATTGGGGTGGCCTCTCTCTCTCTCTCTCTCTCTCTGTCTTTCTCTCTCTTTCTTGCCTCTCGGTGTTACATAGGTAAATACCCAGAAACCTCATGAGGCATGGGAGCCCCCCTTAAGTAACAGGTCTGAGCCCCCTCTGGGTTAGCCATTGCTGAAGGCCGCGGGCGGGGGCACATCACCGTGGGCCCCTGCTCATTAGAGGGGCCAGCAGACTGTGACGGCCGAGCAGGCTCCAGAATGCCACTCAACCTTTAAACAACCTAGAGATTGCTTCTATTCCGGGGGGGGGGGGGGGGGGGGGGGGGGGGGGGAGTGGGGGGATGTGGAGTTTGAAGCTGAGATTTGCATTAAAAAAAAAAAAAATAGCCCAGACCCACTGGGCCCAGAACATGTGATTCTGGGCACGGGATGACTGGGGCTGCCAGCCATGGGGGGGGTGCGGGAACAGTCACCTCAAACCTGATTCATAGCCTCCCCTCCCCCCTTTTTTCATTGATGAGAGAGAGGGAGGGAGGGAAGGTGGGAGGAAAGGAGAGAGAGAGACGCCCTAGCTGTTGTGGCTCAGTGGATAGAGCGTCGGCCTGCAGACTGAAGGGTCCCGGGTTCCATTCCGGTCAAGGGCACATGCCAGGGTTGCGGGCTTGATGCCCAGTGTGGGGAGTGCAGGAGGCAACCGGTCCATGATTCTCTCTCATCATTGATATTTCTCTCTCTCCCTCTCTCTTCTCTCTAAAATCAATAAAAATATATTTTAAAAAATAAATTAAAACATATATTTAAAAAAGAAAGAAAGGAGAGAGAGAGGAAAGGAAACAATGATTTCTTGTTCCACTTATTTCTGCATTTTCATTGGTGGCTTCTTGTACGTACCCTGATCGGGGATCGAACCCGCAATCTTAGCATATCTGGACCACGGAGCTCTGACCAACAGAGCCACGGCCTCAGATCCCTTATTTATTTACTAGAGGCCTGGTGCATGAAATTCATGCATGGGAGGGGGTGGTCCCTCAGCCCAGCCTGCACCCTCTCGCAATCTGGGACCGCTGGCTCCTAACCACTCACCTGCCTGCCTGCCTGATCGCCCCTAACCACCCTCCCCTGCCAGCCTGATTGCCCCTAACCGCCTCTGCCTTGGCCCTCACCACCGTGGCTTTGTCTGGAAGGAGGACCGGTCAACCAGTGGATGTCCGAATTAGAATATTACCCTTTTATTAGTATAGATGTTTTTTGTTGATGTGAATCCTCACCCAAGGGTATTTTTCCATGGATTTTTTTAGGGAGCGTGAACAGGAGGGGTAGAGACACAGAGAGAGAAACATCAATGGGAGAGATCAGGGCCCCGGATCAAGCCTGCAACCGGGACACGTGCCCTTGATTGGAATCGATCATGGGACCTTTCCGTCCGAGGGCCGACACTCTATCCGCTGACCCACACTGGCCAGGGCGCCTCGTATCCCTAGGATAGGAGAGACGAGACTTCCATTGTGCAATGTGCCATCACCCAGGAATAGTTACCTTCTCTTCACGCTGAGGGCCAGAGCCCAGGAATGGGAACGGGACCTTCCTGGGAAGCAAAGGGCGTGGTGGGGCAGACACCACAGGTTTCCATCTCCTCTCAACACTCCCTCCTGCGTTCTAACTTCTTTTTCTTTTTTGTATTTTCATTAGAGGTCCGGTGCACGAAAATGGTGCACTCGGGGCGGGGGGGAGGGGCCCTCAGCCCAGCCTGCGCCCTCTCGTAGTCCAGGAGCCCTTGGAGGGTGTCCGCAGGGAGCGGGCCTATGCCGGCAGTCAGACATCCTTAGAACTGCCATGGAGGAGGAAGAGGCTCCAGCCACCACCACTGCACTGGCCAGCCGTGAGCCCAGCTTCTGGCTGAGCGGCGCTCCCACCGTGGGAGCATACTGACCACCAGGGGGCAGCTCCTGCCTTGAGCGTCTGACCCCTGGTGGTCAGTGCACGTCATAGCAATCGGTCATTCCACCATCCAGTCGATTTGCATATTAGCCTTTTATTATATAGGATTGATTTCAGAGAGGAAGGGAGAAGGAGAGAGAGAGAGAGAGAGAGAGAAACATCCATGATGAGAGAGAATCCTGGATCGGCTGCCTCCTGCACGCCCCCAACTGGGGATCAAGCCCGCAACCCAGGCATGTGTCCTTGATGGGGAATCGCACCATGGCCTCCTGTTTCCTAGGTCGACAATGCTCAACCACAGAGCCACGCTGGCTGGACGTGGGCGTTTTTTGATTCGACCTACTTGGTGAAGAAATGCCGCAGGTGTGGAATCATTCAGATTTTTAATAGATAACCAGGTTCCCGTGTGTATTAACCCGTTTAGGAATAACTTTTCCCAGGGTCATAAACGTGTCCGGATGTATTAGCAGTTAATGCTAACCCTGTGGGCACCTGGCCTTTTCTTATGTTCTATACAAAGAAGAGTTTGTTGCCCTGGCCAGTGTGGCCCAGTGGGTAGAGCACTGGCCTGCGGACTGGAGGGTCCTGGGTTCAATTCCAGTCAAGGGCACACGCTCGGGTTGCGGGCTTGATCCCCAGTAAGGGGCGTGCAGGAGGCAGCCGATCCATGATTCTCTCTCATCATGGATGTTTCTATCTCCCTCTCCCTTCCTCTCTGAAATCAATAAAAATATATTTAAAAAAATAAAGTAACAAGTGAAGATCTTAAAAAAAAAACAAAGAGGGATTGTTGCTTTAAAATGCCAAGTGAATTAATTAATGGGGTCGTGAATGATTCATCTCCCTCCCTCTCCAAGGTGCATTTGACATTCCTCGGGCATACGGATACAGGCGGCTAGACCAAGTTCATTATCCTACCAACTGGCCTGGGACCACTCGGTCATTAGCATACATGAGCACACACAGAGGGCAGGTGCCCAGGCCGTTCCTTCCTGGAAAAGCAGCCGTGTTTCTGATGAAGAACATTTATTTGGGCCGAAACCGGTTTGGCTCCGGAGATAGAGCATCGGCCTGCGGACTCAAGGGTCCCAGGTTCGATTCCGGTCAAGGGCATGTACCTTGGTTGCGGGCACATCCACAGTAGGGGGTGTGCAAGAGGCAGCTGATCGATGTTTCTCTCTCATCGATGTTTCTAACTCTCTATCCCTCTCTCTTCCTCTCTGTAAAAAATCAGTAAAATATATTAAAAAAAGAAAAAGAACGTTTATTTGGGCCACACACAATCTAACTCATCAGCAGAGGGGGAGGGGGTAGATTTGGGGCTTTTGACTATCAACCTCCTGTCAACACAGGCCTGGAATTTTACAGGTGAGCCGTAAACACCATCTAGTACAGCCATCTAGTACAGCCCGGCCGGCGTGGCTCCGTGGCTGAGCTTTGTCAACCTAGGAACCAGGAGGTCAGGGTTCGATTCCCGGTCAGGGCACATGCCCGGGTTGCGGGCTCAATCCCCAGGAGGGGGCGTGCAGGAGGCAGCTATTCCATGATTCTCTCTCATCTTGGGTGTTTCTATCTCTCACTCTCCCTATCCCTTCCTCTCTGAAACCAATAAAAAATATTTTTTAAACAAATCTTATATAATAAAAGGCTAATATGCAAATCGACCACATGGTGGAACGACCAGTTGCTGTGACGCACACTGACCACCATGGGGCAGATGCTCAAGGCAGGAGCTGCCCCCTGGTGGTCAGTGCGCTCCCACAGGGGGAGCGCCGCTCAGCCAGAAGCCGGGCTCATGGCTGGCGAGCGCAGCGGCGGCAGCAGGAGCCTCTCCCGCCTCCACAGGCAGGGAGCGGGCCTAAGCCATCAGTCGGACATCCCCCGAGGGCTCCTAGACTGCGAGAGGGTGCAGGCCGGGCTGAGGGACCCCCCACCCCATGCACAAATTTTGTGCATCGGGCCTCTAGTAAATAAATAGAATACAAATCAATAAATTGTTCTTTTTAAAAAATAACTTATGCCCTAACTGGTTTGGCTCAGTGGATAGAGCATCGGCCTGCAGACTCAAGGGTCTCAGGTTCAATTCCGGTCAAGGGCATGTACCTTGGTTGTGGGCACATCCCCAGTAGGGGGTGTGCAGGAGGCAGCTGATGGATGTTTCTCTCTCATCGATGTTTCTAACTCTCTTTCCCTCTCCCTTCCTCTCTGTAAAAAAATCAATAAAATATATTAAATTTTTTTAAAAAGACGCGCCTGAGACCCACCCCTCAGGGGCCATAGCGGGGAGAAAGGAGGGTTTTTTGTTTTGTTTTTTTGCTTCTGGGTCAAGGATAAAATCTGCCCACGTGGGATGAGGCTTTTTGAGAGAGAACCTCAGAAACACGCCTTTGCTGGCGGTTTCCATGGTTGTCCAGGGAATGGGGTGAACTCCGTGATGGGGACACAAAAGGCCATTCATTCTGAGTGCCTGGGGTGAGAGCCGTATTCCTCTTAATATATGCTCTTCCGGTCTCTGGCCCTGGACCGGCTCAGGAGTCTGGAGGGAGCTGGTGGGGGTCGATTCCTTCCAAATCCTGAGCAACTTCTTTCTTTCTTTTTGTTTCTTTTGTTTTGTTTTGTTGTTTTGTTGTTGTGAATCCTCACCCTACAATATTTTTCTTTTATTTTTTAATATATTTTTATTGATTTTTTACAGAGAGAGAGAGAGTTAGAAACATTGATGAGAGAGAAACATCCATCACCTGCCTCCTGCACACTCCCTACTGGGGATGTGCCCGCAACCAAGGTACATGACCTTGACCGGAATCAAACCCGGGACCCTTAAGTCCGCAGGCCAACACTCTGTCCACTGAGCCATACCGGTTAGGGCCCCACAATAGTTTTCCATTGATTTTTAGGGAGAGTGGAAGAGAGAGGAAAAGACAGAGAGAGAAACATTGATGTGAGAGACACATCCATTGGTTGCTTCCTGCACGAACGTTTTTATTTAAAAAATATTTTTATTGATGTCAGAGAGGAAGAGAGGGGGAGAGAGAAATATCCACGATGAGAGAGGATCATGGATTGGCTGTCTCTTGCACGTCCCCCACTGGGGATTGAGCCCACAACCCAGGCATGTGCCCTTGACCAGAATCAAACCTGGGACCCTTCAGTCCGCAGGCCGGCGCTCTATCCACTGAGCCACACCGGCTAGGGCCCTGCACGAGCCTTGACCAGGGCCCAGGATGGGGAGGAGCCTGCAATCAAGGTACGTGTCCTTGACCGGAATCGAACCCAGGACTCCTCGGTCTACAGGCCAGCGCTCTATCCACTGAGTCAAACTGGCCAAGGCTAAATATATTTTTATTGATGTCAGAGAGGAAGGGAGAGGGAGAGAGGGAGAAACATCAGTGATGATTGAGAATCATTGATCGGCTGCCTCCTGCATGCCCCCCACTGGGGATCGAGCCCACAACCCAGGCCTGTGCCCTTGACCAGAATCGAACCCTTCAGTCCACAGGCTAACACTCTATCCCTGGAGCCAAACCAGCTAGGGCCTGAGCAACTTCTCTTTTTTTTTTTTAATTTCTTTATTGATTAAGGTGTCACATATTTGTCCTCATCCCTTCATTCCCATCCCACACCCCTCCCACGGATGCCCCCACCCCCCTGTTGTCCCTAACCATTGGTTAGGCTAGTATGCATGCACACAGTCCTTTGGTTGATCTCTCCCCCCTCCCCCCACCCTCCCCTATCCTCCCTCTGAGGCCTGACAGTCCGATTGATGCCTCCTTGTTTCTGGGTCTGTCCTTGTTCATCAGTCCATGTTGTTCATCATTTCCCCTAGATGAATGAGATCATGTATTACTAGAAATATACTTATAAGAACCGAATGTGAGACCAGCAATAATAGTTATGCTGACAGGCAAATGAATCAGTCTGTAGTGAGTTTCTTTCTGGACCAACAGTTCTTTTGAGACCCAATTTCAATGTCCACGAGTTCCTTATGTGTACACGTCGGCACTGACTTTTCAGCTCTGGATGGTGGACAAATGGTGGTAATGTAGGTCCGACTCCCTCTGGTTTGGTCTCGCCTGGACCCAGGGGCACGGCTTCACCCGGACTCAGGGGCGCGTGGTCTCACCCGGGCCCGGAACCCAGCCTCATCCAGACCCAGGGGCGCGTGGCCTCTCCCGGACCCAGGGGGGTGGCCTCACCCTGACCCAGGACCCAGCCTCACCCAGATCCAGGGGCACACGGCCTCACCCAGACCCGGGACCCAGCCTCACCCAGACCCAGGGGCACGGCCTCACCCGGACCCGGGATCCAGTTTCACCCAGACCCAGGGGCGCACGGCCTCACCTGGTAACTTCTCTTTTTTAAAAATATGTTTTTAATTTTTATTTATTTAGTTAGTTTTGTTTTGTTAATCCTCACCTGAAGGTATTTTTCCATTGATTTTTTAGGGAGAGTGGAAGAGAGAGGGAGAGACAGAGAGAAGCATCGATGTGAGAGATGGGTTGCCTCCTGCATGAGGCCCTACCAAGGCCTGGGACGGGGAGGAGCCTGCAACCCACACACCTGCTCTTGACCAGAATCGAACCCGGGACCCCGTGGTCCGCAAGCCCACGCTCTATCCACTGAGCCAAACTAGCCAGGCATCTTTTCCTTTTGTAGTCTCCCCGATCCAGTATGATCATTCATTATTTTCCTCACGTCTGCTGAGTTGGTTGAAAAAGTACAGGCTAGCCTGGCTGGTGTGGCTCAGGGGTTGAACATCCACCTAGGAACCAGGAGGTCAGGGTTCAATTCCCACGCAGGGCAACCCACACACCTGCTCTTGTTCATATATATATATATACACACACATATACATATATATACACATACATGTGTATATATATGTATGTATGTATATATACATATATATGTGTATATGTGTGTGTGTGTGTGTGTGTGTGTGTGTGTGTGTGTGTGTGTATATATATAAAATTGATCTCAGAGAGGAAGGGAGAGAGAGAGACAGAAACATCCATGGTGAGAGAGAATCACGGATCGGCTGCCTCCTGCACACCCCACACTGGGGATGGAGCCTGCAACCCGGGCATGTGCCCTGAGCAGGAATGGAACCCTGACCTCCTGGTTCCTAGGTCGATGCTCAACCACGGAGCCACGCCGGCCGGGCTAGCCCGTACTTTTCAACCAACTCAGCGGACGTGAGGAAGATAATGAATGATCGTACTGGACCGGGGAGACTACAATTTCCTTCTTGTCCTTACAGCCTCACAGGCCCTGTGTGTTTTCGCGTAAAGATCGGAAATGCACGCCTGGGTCTCACCGAAGGAGGACTAATGGCCTCCAATAAGACAAACGCTGTCCATCCGAAGGAAAACGACTCCTGAATGGCTCTGCCGCCGCCACGCCGTTGCAG
>JAJQQW010000024.1:29511846-29616846 GCA_025583905.1 Ia io
CTGGCCGGTGTGGCTCAGTGGATAGAGCGCCGGCCTGCGGACTGAAAGGTCCCAGGTTTGATTCCCGGTCAGGGCACATGCCCGGGTTGTGGGCTCGATCCCCAGTGGAGGGCGTGCAGGAGGCAGCCAACCCATGATTCTCTCTCATCATGGATGTTTCTCTCTCTCTCTCCCTCTCCCTTCCTCCCTGAAATGAATAAAAATATTTTTTAAAAAGAGACAAAATAGTGCCCTGACCGGTGTGGCTCAGTGGATAGAGCATCAGCCTGCAGACGGAAGGGTCCCGGGTTCGATTCCGGTCAAGGGCATGAACCTTGGTTGCTGACACATCCCCGTGGGGGGTGTGCAGGAGGCGGCTGATCGATGTTACTCTCTCATCGATGTTTCTGACTCTCTCTCCCTCACCCTTCCTCTCTGTAAAAAAAGCAATAAAATATATTTTTTTTTTTTAAAAAGAGAGACAAAGTAGAACAGACGCCCTGGTTGGTGTGGCTCAGTGGATAGAGCATCGGCCTGCAAATCCACAGGGTCCGGGGTTCGATTCCGGTCAAGGGCACGAACCTCCGTTGCAGGCTCCTCCCAGGCCGGGCCCTGGTCAGGGATCATGCAGGAGGCAACCCATCCATGTGTTTCTCGGCCATCGGTGTTTCTCTCTGTCTCCTTCTCTCTTCCACTCTCCCTAAAAAAATCAATGGAAAAATATCCTCGAAAGTAAGGAAGGAAGGAGGAAAGAAAAAGAAAGAAAGAAAGAAAGAAAGAAAGAAAGAAAGAAAGAAAGAAAGAAAGAAAGAAAGAAAGAGAGAGAGAGAGAGAGAGAGAGAGAGAGAGAGAGAGAGAGGAGAGGGAGGGGGAGGGAGGGGGAGGGAGGGAGGGAGGGAGGGAGGGAGGGAGGGAGGGAGGAAAGAAGGAAGGAAGGAAGGAAGGAAGGAAGGAAGGAAGGAAGGAAGGAAGGAAGGAAGGAAGGAGGAGAAAGACAAAACTAGGATGGGATTTTTCACCCCCATTTCTAAGTGGGCGCCCAGCGCAAGAACACCGGAATGTGGCATATTTATCTGCTGCAAGTAGCAATGGTTTTTCTCCTGCTTTCCAATTTTTGTTTAAAAGGCAAAAAATATACACATACTGGTTTCCCAACTTCAGCATTTTTTCCCCCTTTCTGCCCTGGCCGGAGTTCCCAGCGCGGCCTGCTGGCCTGGCCCTAACTTCGGCGGCGAGTGTGCGGGGATGGACGGAGCTTCGGGGAGGCAGAGGCTTGGCCAGCGGCGCCTGCTCCCCCAAAATGAAAGGCTCCGCAGGGAAGGCGCTCCGGGAGCCGCTCCGATCGGCCCGCGCGCCCGCCGGGGGCTCCCGGCCCCCTCCCCGCGCGCCTGCATAGGGGCTCCCGGCCCCCTCCCTGCGCGCCCACCGGGGGCTCCGGGCCCCCTCCCCGCGCGCCCGCCGGGGGCTCCCGGCCCCCTCCCCGCGCGCCTGCATAGGGGCTCCCGGGCCCCTCCCCGCGCGCCTGCATAGGGGTTCCCGGCCCCCTCCCCGCGCGCCCACCGGGGGCTCCCGGCCCCCTCCCCGCGCGCCTGCATAGGGGCTCCCGGGCCCCTCCCCGCGCGCCCACCGGGGGCTCCCGGCCCCCTCCCCGCGCGCCTGCATAGGGGCTCCCGGGCCCCTCCCCGCGCGCCCACCGGGGGCTCCCGGCCCCCTCCCCGCGCGCCTGCATAGGGGCTCCCGGGCCCCTCCCCGCGCGCCCACCGGGGGCTCCCGGCCCCCTCCCCGCGCGCCCTGCCTAGGGGCTCCCGGCCCCCTCCCCGCGCGCCCACCGGGGGCTCCCGGCCCCCTCCCCGCGCGCCTGCATAGGGGCTCCCGGCCCCCTCCCCGCGCGCCCACCGGGGGCTCCGGGCCCCCTCCCCGCGCGCCCACCGGGGGCTCCCGGCCCCCTCCCCGCGCGCCCCCGCGCTCCCCCGCGCAGTCTGGCCCGCCCGCCCGCCCGGGTGAACTTTCTCCTCCTGCGTTTCCGCTTGAACGCCATCCAGCTGCCTCGCCTTTAAAATGCCAGACCGGCCGCCGCTCGGCTCAGAGCCCCCTCGGCGCGCCCGGCCCTGCCTCGCCTGCGCCCGCACCGCACCGCCCGCCCGGGCGCTGACTCAGCCGCAGCCGGGCCGCCGCGCGCCCCGCCGCCGGGCCTGGCCGCGTCCCCTGCGCCCTCGCGCCCCCGCGCCCCCGGCCCAGAGGCGCCGCAGCCCCCCGCCAGGTCCCCGAGCGCGCGCGCACGGGACCCGCCTCGCCAGGTAAGGAGGATGCGGGGGCTCCCGGGACCCGCCGGGCGCCTGCGGGCTGGGGCGCAGCAACGTGGGAGCTGCGAGGGCGCGCGGCGCGCAGGGGGTCCCGGGCCGCGCGCAGGCAGAAACCCCCCTCCTGGGGGCGCAGCGCTGGGGCGCGCCGGGGTTGGAGAGGGCCCGCAGGTCGCCGCAGCCCTGGGGGCCCCGGGGAGCCGGGGATCCCCGCCGGCCCGCCCTGCAGGGGCCCGGGCTGTGCTGCTGGCGCGGGTCCCCACACTTGGGGGAGTGTCGTGCTGTGTTCAGGCATCGTCATCTCCTCTCCATCGGGGATCCCGGGCCACCCCGTCTCCATGCGGGGGTCCTGGGCGCCTCTGCCCCGGAGGCGGCGGAGCAGGGTGAGCTGTCGCTGAATCAAAGTTAAGGGATTGCCTGCAACTTCGGTGCCTGGAATGCAGGTCCCTCCCCTGGCTGCAGGAACAGGACCAGCCAGGGTCCCTCCGCGCAGCCCTGAAGGTCACGGTGGGCTTAACTTCTGGGCAAAGTTCTGGGGGTGCCCCCCGCCCCCCGGCCTTGCTAAAGGTCAGGTCTCAGCGGGATTCGTTCTGACTGGCGGCGACCCAACAGGCTAACACGCCGGCGGCGTTCAAATAGCTCAGCTGGCTCCGCGGCGAGGCTGTGGGTGGTATCTGGGGGGATGGATTCTAGAACCGGATGTCCTAGGAGCCCCTACTGTGCGCGGGGAAAGTTCTGAAACGGGGGAGCAGGTGAAAGGTCACCCAGGTGAGGTGTCGGGCCTGCCCTGCCCTAAGCCCCCCCCCCCCCTCTCTCTCTTTCTCTCTCTCCCTCTCCCTCTCTTTTAAGCTTCACTCGAGGATATTTTCCCATGGATTTCTAGAGAGAGTGGAAGAGAGAGGGAGAGACAGAGAGGAACATCGATGTGAGAGACACATCGATGGGTTGCCTCCTGCATGAGCCCGGACCAGGGCCCAGGCCGGGGAGGAGCCTGCAACTGAGGTACATGCCCTTGACTGGAATCGAACCCGGGACCCTTCAGTCCGCAGAACGACACTCTATCCACTGAGCCACACCGGCCGGAGCTCTTAAGCCGCCTCTTGACAAGAAAGGGGGACCACCTGAACTGTGGTCCCGGGAAACCTGCCAGGTGGGGTTAGGGCGGCCTGGAGCCCACAGCAAGGCCTCCGGGGGTGATTAGCAAACAGGATTTCGATCCAGGCCCCGTTGGCAGGGGTGGCTCGGCCTGAGGCACACATGGAAACGTGGGCAGGTAAACCGCACACGCGAACCTGCACCTGCCGGCGGGGGCAGGGGTGGGGGGAGGCCTATGCTGAGACCAGGCAATGCCCGTTCATCCCAAAGACAGAGTGTGGGGTGGCTGCTGGCTTATTGGGCGCCACCTCTGCGTGCGTGTGTTCTCAGGGCCGGATGATTGCTTTCCCACTCACTTTTTCTAGTGGCTTTTTTTTTTTTTTTTTTAATTCCTAGATGAAATGCACGTAATGAATGCATGGCATTTTGGCGGGGTTCTTGTCCCAGCATTACGAAGGGGCTCAGCAATCTGGAGAACGGAGCTGCGCGTAGATTCAAGAAGGAGTCCAAGGACGAAAGATAGTTTTGAAAGGCATTGGGGGTCAGAGGAGCTTCCGCTAAAGGAGCTAAAGACTACCCCTTGTCTCAGGATCCTTGCTTTTTATTAACACAATTTGTCCTAAGGCAAGGGGGCGATAATACACTTCAGAGGGTAGGGTTTACAGAAGCATTGTCAGATTGGGGAATAGCCTACAGCTGTTCAGGTGTCTGGCCAACAGAAGGCACTAACATGCAGATTGAGATGCCCTGAGCTGTCTGGCAGCAGACAATCATCCTATTCAGGTTTGGGGGAAGTGCCTTTCAGCCACTCCAACAGGTAATTACATATGTGGCTCAGCCCTTGTTGAGCCCCCCAAGTCTCACCAACCTTTTGATGAAACTCCTGTAATTATGATATGCTGGAACTGGCTTCTGGTAGCATTTCATGTGTCTCTGAATTCCAGTGGGCCTGGGAATTGATGGCCAACAGCTCTAGCCAGGAGACCTTTCAGACCTCCATGTAACATAAACAAGATGATGGAGGGATAAGGGTTTCTTTAAAAAAAAAAAAAAAATAGCAGCAACCTTACTCAGCCTGGAAAATGAAAAATAGCCTGGCTCGAAGAATCCGCGTGGCCGTTTATAAGTCGCAGTGGAGAGAGTTGTGTTTATCTTTCCAGTTCATTTCCTTTACGGAGTTAAAAAAAAAAGAGGCAGCCATTCTGAATAGATTGCTTTGCTGATCTTTCTGCAGCAAATGTTTACGCTGCCAGGCCACACGGTCACAGCACGCACTCAAAACCCACAGTCCTGCCCGGCCGGCGTGGCTCAGCGGTGGAGCGACAACCTAGGAACCAGGAGGTCACGGGTTCGAGTCCCGGTCAGGGCACATGCCCAAGTGGTGGGCTCCATCCCCAGTGTGGGGCGTGCAGGAGTCAGCCGATCCAGAATTCTCTCTGCTCATGGATGTTTCTCTCTCGCTCCCTCTCCCTTCCTCTCTGAGATCAATACAAAGATATTAAAAACAAAATAAAACAAAACAAATAAAACCCTGCCGTCCTAAGGTGGCTTGCGGATAGCCATGATTTAAATGGAAAATGAAATGGTGTCAAGGAAAATCTTAAATTATTCGTCTGGCCGCAATGGGAACACAGCGCTTATGAACTTGACTGCGGTCCAAGGCTCTAAGGTCAGTGTTTCTAACAAGCGCCGACGGGGGGAAGACCAAAGTGTGTTGTTGGCTTTTGGCATGAAAAGCGGTGGAATGGGTCCATGGCCGTAAAAAATAAAAATAAAATGTATTTTAAACTGAAGTTCACATTACAATGTTAAGTGTGACGGCCTTTCCAAATGTAGGTGAATTGCCTCGGGAGGAAATACTCCTGAAGCACATCGGATCCTGCCCCCATCCTGAGGGCCGGGTGCTGGGAAGGGATGTGTTTGCGAGGCCCCAGGACCTGCTGGAGAGGCAGTCAGAAGGAAGCCTGGGGTTTGCAGGCAGCCGGCGGGTGGGCATTCAGTCCTGGCTCTGCCGCAGCTCAGGGGACCTGACTGAGTTGCCTTTGGGGATTCAGGTCTCCTCGTTTTTATTTATTTATTTTTTTGGGGGGAGAGGGCTCAATCCTCACCCGAGAATTTTTTTTTTTTAATTTTTGTATTGATGTCAGAGAGCAAGGGAGAGGGAGCGAGAGAGAAACATCCATGAGGAGAGAGAATCATGGATCGGCTGCCTCCTGCACGCCCCCTGCTGGGGATCAAGCCCGCAACCCGGGCGTGTGCCCTTGGCCGGAATCGAACCAGGGACCCTTCAGTCTGCAGGCCGACGCTCTATCCACTGAGCCACACCGGCCAGGCCAGATATCTCATTTTTTAAAACAAATATATTTTATTGATTTTTACAGGGAGGAAGGGAGAAGGATAGAGAGTTAGAAACATTGAGGAGAGAGAAACATCGATCAGCTGCCTCCTGCACGCCTCCTACTGGGGATGTGCCTGCGACCAAGGTACATGCCCTTGACCGGAATCGAACCCGGGACCCTTCAGTCCGCAGGCTGACGCTCTATCCACTGAGCCAAACCAGCTAGGGCCATAGTTCTCATTTTTAAAGTACTTCCTATATGCCAAGTGTTTTATAGATCTAAACGTAATTCCCAGAGTAACAATTATTTCATACTAGAGGCCCGGTGCACTAAATTCGTGCACTACGGTGGGGAGGAGGTCCCTCAGCCCGGCCTGCGCCTCTCGCAGTCCAGGAGCCTTCGGGGGATGTCCTCCTGCTGTGGAGGTGGGAGAGGCTCCTGCCACCTCTGCTGAGCTCACCAGCCGTGAGCCCGGCTTCTTGCTGAGCAGCGCTCCCCCCTGTGGGAGCACACTGACCACCAGGGGGCAGCTCCTGCGTTGAGCGTCTGCCCCCTGGTGGTCAGTGTGTGTCATAGCGACCGGCCGTTCCGCCGTTTGGTCGATTTGCATATTATGCTTTTATGATATAGGATTTTTTACCCCTCACCTGAGGACAGGCTTAGAGAGAGGAAGGGAGAGAGAGAAACATCGATGTGAGAGAGACATTGATCTGTACTCGCTCTGAGCAGGGATCGAACCAGCAACCTAGGCATGTGCCCTGACCAGGAATCGAACAGGCAACCTTTCAGTACATGGGATGACGCTCAACCAGCTGAGCCACTCTGGCTGGGCCGGAGCAGCCATGCTCACCCCCATTTTCCCGGCGAGGAGCCTGATGATGGGAGGAGCACCTGGAATCCTCCCAGGTCAGTTCGGGGTAGGAGAGCAGGTCTGTGCCGAACGGGGCTCGTTGGATCTTTGTTGTCGGTGTTAATCCTCATCCGAGAATATTTTTCCCATTGATGTTTACAGAGAGGGTGGGAGGGAGGAAGGGGGAGGGGGAGACAGAGAGAAACATCCTCGTGAGAGAGACACATCCATGGGTTGCCTCCCCGACATGTCCTGGCTGGGGCCAGCGATTGAACTTGCAACCCAGGTACGTGCCCTTGACTGGGTAGCCGGTGTGGCTCAGCGGATAGAGCATCAGCCTGAGGATGGAATGGTCCCAGGTTTGATTCCCGGTCAGGGCACATGACCGGGTTGCGGGCTCAATCCCCAGTAGGGGGCGTGCAGGAGGCAGCCGATCCATAATTCTCTCTCATCATGGATGTTTCTCTCTCTCCCTCTCCTTTCCTCTCTGAAATCAATAAAAAATATATTAAAAAAAAACACAGCCCTAGCCAGTTTAGCTCAGTGAATAGAGCATCAGCCTGCAGACTGAAGAGTCCCAGGTTCGATTCCTGGTCAGGGCACATGCCTGGGTTGTGGGCTCGATCCCCAGTAGGGGGTGTGCAGGAGGCAGCCGATCAATGATTCTCTCTCATCATTGATGTTTCTCTCTCTCCCTTCCTCTCCCTTCCTCTCTGAAATCAATAGAAATATATTTTTTAAAAAACACACAAAAAAAATCCTGCGACCCTTCAGTGCTGAAGGGCAGATGCTCTAACCATTGAGCAACACTGGCCAGGACTGGGCTCATTGGATGTGGGTCCTCTGTGGGCACCCCTCTGACGGGGCTGCTCAGGGGGGACACCCTGATGGCGAGGCAGCCCCACCCTCGCACATGGTGGCGGGGGTGGGGCGGGCTGGGAACTGGAATCCACAATCAATTAGTGCTTAGAAGCCACTACATCCTCCCGAGACTCAGTTTCCCTGTTTATAAACTTGGGGAGGTATTGCCTACCTGACTGGGTGTGGGAACCACCACGGACGTGGCTCAGCGGTTGAGCATCGACCTACGAACCAGGAGGTCAGGGTTCGATTCCCGGTCAAGAGCACATGCCCGGGTTGTGGCTTGATCCCCACTAGGGGGCGTATTGGAGGCAGCCGATCCATGATCCTCTCTCATTGATGTTTCTCTCTCTCCCCCTCCCTTCCTCTCTGAAATCAATAAAGATATTTTTAAATAATAAAATAAAATCCTATATAATAAAGAGAAAATATGCAAATTGACTGTCACGCCATCACAAAGATGGCGACGCCAACAGCAGGGGCAGGGCCGGCTGCTCCGCACGCCTGCTGCCGGAGTCCCCTCAGCCCCGCCGGGGGCCTCAGGTCCTCCTGCACACCTCCCCCTCCGACTGAGGCTCAGGCAAGCAGGGCCGGCCAAGACTCAGGTAACCAGGGTAGGCTGAGGCTTGCGCTGCCGGCAGTGGCAGCAGCAGAGGTGTGATGGGGGCGTCACCTTCCCCTGATCGCTGGGTCGCCCCCCTGAGGGCTCCCAGACTGTGAGACGGGGCAGGCCGGGCTGAGGGACCCCCGCCTCCAGTGCATGAATGTTCATGCACCGGGCCTCTAGTTAAAAATAATTAAAGAACAAATAGGTAAGGAATCATGCAGTCCAGGCCCACGGCAGACCCTGGGCATTGGAATAGGATGCTATTTCTGTGGACATGAATGTCTGTGCTCAGATGGCTGTGACGACTTGACCCCAGGCGGCGGGCACGGGGCCATCGGTGTGGCACCCAGCAGCTGGTACTGGTGGCCAACAAGAGGCCTCGACCCCTATGGCCTGTGTCCTCCTGTCCAGCTCCCTCGGGCCACACGGACGCCTCCTTGGCTCAGACGGAACTTTCTGGGCCACGGAGGGGGCAAACAGATGGCGCACGTCTGCCGGGCCTCCCTCCCCTGCCCGGAGCAGACACGGCTAATCCATCAGGATGCTCTTCCCCACGGAGCCTGGGGCGGGGAGCTCAGAGTCTCTCTCCACACCACCTGGCGGCCACCCATCTTCTCCTGGGTCCCATGGAGGCGTGAACGTGACCTCCGACCTTTATTATTTGTTTGTGGTGAATCCTCACCCCCAGGATATGTTCCCATTGATTCTTAGAGAGAGTGGAAAGGAGAGGGAGAGACAGAGAGAAACATCAATGGGAGAGAGACCCATCAATGAGTTGCTTCCTGCACACCCCCTACTGGGGATGTGCCCGCAACCAAGGTACATGCCCTTGACCGGAATCGAACCCAGGACCCTTCAGTCCGCAGGCCGACGCTCTACCCACTGAGCCACACTGGTAAGGGCTGACTCTCTGATCTTGATGCTCTCTTCGTCACCCCTGTCTCACCCAGGGGGAAACTGAGGCCCAGAGAGGTTAGATAACCGGCCCACGTTGCCCTGCTAGTCAGTGGGACTGGGCTGAGATTCAAAACCCAAGGACTGGCTCCGGTCCCTCCTCCCCCCCCCCCCATCCCCCATGCGCTCTCCCCGTCTGTGGAGGCGGCTGGGACACAGATCGTGTATCAGGAGGGGTGGGTGCCCGGCTGCCTTAGGGCTGACCTTGCTGCTGTCCGTGGGGGAGATCCCGGACCAGCAGCCGCACCACCACCAGGGGACCTATTAGCAGCAGGACTCCCAGTCAGCGTGTCACCTTCGCTGGGATGGCAGAGGGCAGCGTCTGGCTCTGACTCACTCTCTCTCGGCCGGGACTATGCCCGGCCCCGGGGGCACCCTGCACCCGCCTTGGATGCACAGACTCGGCACGGAGTCTGCCCCATGCTTCCCTTCTCCCGACGCGGAGACCACAGCCCGGGCTGCGCATCCTCCTGGGAGAATATGGCCAGCCGGTCGCAGCCTCGGGCCCAGCCCCCACCCTGGGTCCCCCCCTGGGTCGGGCCGCCCCCCCGGCCCCTGGTTCTGTGTATCAAGAGGAAAGGGATGATAGTGGCCTCTGTGGTTGTGCACACCCATCAGGCCCCTGTGGCCCCCGCTGTCCTGAGCGCGGGGCTGGGCCCATCCGTTCTGGAGCCTCGTCTGCGTGTGGGAGTCTCGCTGGCTGGGCTCCAGCTGGGCTGGGGGAGAGGAAGCGTGGAGCAGAGTGCGTGTGTGTGGGAAGGCTCTGTGCTGAGCAGAGAACAGGACTCCAAACACAGAGGGGCAATTAGTAACCTCACCCAGAGCCCTGGCCGGTGTGGCTCAGTGGATAGAGTGTCGTCCTGCGGACCGAAGGGTCCCTGGTTCGATTCCGGTCAAGGGCACGTAGTACCTGGGTTGCAGGCTCCTCCCCAGCCCGGGCCCTGGTCAGGGTGCACGTGCGGAAAGCAACCCATCGATGTGTTTCTCTCACATCCGTGTTTCTCTCTGTCTCCCCCTCTCCCTTCAATTCTCTCTAAAAAATCAATGGAAAAATATCCTCGGGTGAGGATTAAAATAATCTACACTAATAAAAGAGAAACATGCAAATTGACCATCACTCCACTACACCCACCAGCCAATCAGGAGTGAGTATGAAAATCAACCCAACAAAGATGGCAGCGGCCACGGAACTGGAGCGAGCAGGAGGCTTGGGTTGCCCCTGGCGACAGAAGAAGCCAAACTTCCCGCCCGCCCTGGCCGCCTCTGAAGGAGGGGCTGGGAGCCTGGGTCACCAGGGGGTGTGGCCAGCCTGAAAACGGCCCCCAGTCCCTTACCCAGGCTGGCCACACCCCCATGGGGTGAGGGTCCTGCTGGGGGGTTTAGCCAGCCTGCAAACAGCCATCAGCCCCTCACACAGGCTGGCCAGGCCCCCCAGTGGGGACTCCCGCCCTGAAGGGGGTGTGGCCAGCCTGAAAATGACCCTCAGTTCCTTACCCAGGCTGGCCACACTCCCATGGAGTAAGAGTCCCCACTGGGGGGCATGGCCAGCCTGCAAACAGCCATCATCCCTTCACCCAGGCTGGCCATGCCCCCCAGTGGGGACCTTCACCCATGGGGGCGTGGATGGCCTGCAAACCACCACAGGCCCCTCACCCAGGCCACCCCACGCCCCACGGGAACCCATACCCTGATCTGGGACACCCTTCAGGGCAAACCAGCCGGCCCCCACCCATGCACCAGGCCTCTATCTATACCAGTGGCCGGTAAACCGCGGCTTGCGAGCCACATGTGGCTCTTTGGCCCCTTGAGTGTGGCTCTTCCACAAAATACCACATGAGAGCGTGCACGTACAGTGCGATTGAAACTTCGTGGCCCATGCGCAGAAGTCGGTTTTCGACCTGGGCGAGTCTATTTTGAAGAAGTGGCATTAGAACACTCAAGGGGCCAAAGAGCCGCATGTGGCTCGTGAGCCGTGGTTTGCCGACCACTGATCTATACTAATAAAAGCGTAATATGCTAATTAGACTGGGAGATCTTCCAGGAGACCTTCCGGACGTTCTTCTGGACAAAGCCATGGTGGCGGGGCCGAGGTAGAGGCAGTTAGAGGCCAAGAAGGGAGGGCAGTTGTGGGTGATCAGGCCAGTGAGGGGGACCATTGGGGGTGATCAGGCTGGCGGGGGGGGCAATTAGGGGTGAGCAGACCAGCAGGGGGCCAGTTGGGGGTGAGCAGGCCGTCAGTGGGGGTCAGTTGGGGATGAGCAGACCATCAGTGGGGGTCAGTTGGGGGTGATCAGGACAGCGGGGGGGGGCAGTTGGGGGCGAGCAGGCTGGCGAGGGGGGGGCAGTTGGGGGCGAGCACACTGGCACGGGGGGAAGTTGGGGGTGATCAGGCTGCCGGGGGGGGCTTTTGGGGGCAAGCAGGTTGGCAGGCAGAGTGGTTAGGGGCAATCAGGCAGGCAGGCAAGTGAGCAGTTAGGAGCCAGCAGTCCTGGATTGCAAGAGGGATGTCTGACTGCCGGTTTAGGCCCGATCCCTGTAACCAGCAGTAGGACATCCTTCGAGGGGTCCCAGATTGGAGAGGGTGCAGGCCAGGCTGAGGGACACCCCCTTCGTGCACAAATTTCGTGCACCGGGCCACTAGTCTATCTATATAAAAGCCTAAGCGACCCAAGGACCGAACGCTGTGATGCGCACTGACCACCAGGGGGCAGACACTCGATGCAGGAGCTGCCCCCTGGTGGTCCGTGTGCTCCCACAGCTAACCTCCCGTGGCCCTGTTCGCCTGCCAGGCTGAGGGACCTGACCCGTGCACGAATTCGAGCACCGGGCCTCTAGTAGTAGTAATAGTAATAATAATAATAATAATAATAATAATAATATCATCATGTGGGGCCGATCTTCCCAGTCCCACAGCCTCGGGACCAGGACGTGAGGCTCAGCCGCGTGCTGAGGGGTGGTGTCTGTGGGGAAGACAGAGAATAGTAGGGGGGCAGGGCCAGGCCCACCATCCCCACCCACCCCAGCGGGCATGCCGCCTCACTCCAGATGGCGCCCAGGGCATCCTCCGCACACTCACTGCACCCCCCCGCCGCACCCTGCCGTGCACACAGCTATCTCCACCTGCTGGTGTGCAACCCTCTTCCCCATTTGCTGCATCAGAGCCGCCAGCTGGGAAGATGGAGCCACGGCTCCCTCAGGGGAGGAGGCCCTGGTGGCGGGCGGCTCCGCCCAGTGTGAGACGACCCAATCCACATGCGCTACCTCCCCTCGCTGGCCCTCAGGGGCACTGTTCACCCTTTCGGGTCAAGGGCTCTGACAGAGACGCTTCTGCATCCAACCTTTTGCAGGAAAGGAAGGGAGATGAGGACACTAGAGTCTGCATTCTCTTGCCCGGCTGGTGTGGCTCAGTGGTTGGGTATCAACCTCGGAACCAGGAGGTCAGCGTTCGATTCCTGGTCAGGGCACATGCCCGGGTTGCGGGCTCGATCCCCAGTGGGGGGCATGTAGGAGGCAGCCGATGGGTGATTCTCATCATTGATGTTTCTCTCTCCCCCTCTCCCTTCCTTTCTATCCTATCTAATAAAGAGGGAATATGCTAATTGACCCTCACACCGTTGCAAATATGGCGGTGCCCACAGCCAATAAGGAGGGAATATGCTAATTGACTGCCCTGCCCTCAAAATGGCG
This sequence comes from Ia io, assembly GCA_025583905.1. Classification (NCBI taxonomy): domain Eukaryota; kingdom Metazoa; phylum Chordata; class Mammalia; order Chiroptera; family Vespertilionidae; genus Ia; species Ia io. The sequence goes on from JAJQQW010000024.1 coordinate 29,524,519, forward strand.
GTGCCCACAGCCAATAAGGAGGGAATATGCTAATTGACTGCCCTGCCCTCAAAGATGGCGGCATCCAGTCCCATCAGCCCCTTCAGGGCGGCAGGCGCGCCTGCCTCCGGAGTCCCCCTGTCCCCTCAGCTCCCCAGCCGCCCAGGGCCTGCCCGAGGCTCAGGTATCCAGGGCCGGCTGAGGCTCAGATAACCACAGCTGGCTGAGGCTTGCGCTGTCGGCAGTGGCAGCAGCAGAGGTGTGATGGGGCATCGCCTTCTCCTGATCACCGGGTCACCTCCCTCCCCTGGGGGCTCCCGGACTGTGAGAGGGGGCAGGCCAGGCTGAAGGAACCCCCCCCCACCACGCTCCAGTGCATGAATTTTCATGCACCGGGCCTCTAGTAAAATATATTTTACCTGGCCAGCGTGGCTCCGTGCATAGAGCATTGGCCTGTGGACTGAAGGGTCCCAGGTTCAATTCCTGGTTAGGGGCACATGCCCGTGTTGTGGGCTCAATCCCCAGTAGGGGGTGTGCAGGAGGCAGCCGAGCCATGATTCTCTCTCATCAGTGATGTTCCTCTCTCTCCCTCTCTCCCCCTTCCTCTCCAACATCAATAAAAGTATATTAAACAAACAAACAAACAAAAAGTAAAAAATGACCCCAGCAGCCACGTCCCGTGGGGTCATTCACGGGCCCAGATCAGCACCCCGGATTCTGAAGCTAGTTTGCATCCAGCGCCCCGGAAGCTGGCAATGGACTGCGTGGCTTGTGCAGCTTCAGGGCCGAAGGAGAGGCAGTCATGTTGGGGACCACGGGGCAGGCTGCCGGGAGGGTCCCCCAGCCCCCAGGGAAGGAGCGGCAGGGAGTTCAGCACTGCGTCCCCCTGGGCGTCTGCCCTCCCTTCCCCACGGAGCTGGCTGGGGCTGTGCCCGCTGGGGGCGCAGGCTGGTGGGCAGGCTCCATCTGGGAGGCCGGAAGATGGCGAATCTGCTGCTCTCCGCGTTCCCATTTCTGGCACTCGCGCAGATGGAAAGATCTAGAAAAGAGTGACTTCCTCCGGCTCCGCCTCCAGGTTACAGGACCCTGCCCGGGCGCCCCGACATTGGGGGGAGTGTCGCCAGGCGGTGTCTCTGGGCCTGACCTCTACAATCCCGCGGAGTGCCCCTGTGAGCTGGACGCACACCCTGGCCTGGGGCGTGGGGACGTCAGAACTCAGGGTCCTGCTGGGAGGCTGAGCGGCGTGGAACTCTAGCCCCTCCATCCTTCCCCTGACGACCCCCCGAGGAGTACACATTCCCCAGGCCCAGGCTCAGGCCTGGGTGGGGTCAGACACGCGGGTTTGCTCCAAGTCGGCTGCCATTGCGCTGAGCTGCTTTTTAATCCTCACCCAAGGATATTTTTCCATTGCTTTTTAAAAATATATATTTGTACTAGAGGCCCAGTGCACGAAATTCACGCATGGGGGGTGTGTAGGGGGGTGGTCCCTCAGCCCAGCCTGCACCCTCTCCAATCTGGGACCCCTCGGGGGATGTCCAACTGCCGGTTTGGGCATGATCCCAGGGATCGGGACTAAACCGGCAGTCGGACATCCCTCTCGCAATCCGGAACTGCTGGCTCCTAACTGCTCACCTGCCTGCCGGCCTCATTGCCCCTAACCACTCTGCCTGCCGGCCTACTCGCCCCCAACTGCCCCCACACCAGCCTGCTCGCCCCCAACTTCCCCCCCTGCCGGCCTGCTCACCCCCAACTGCCCCCCTGCCGGCTTGCTCGCCCCCAACTGGCCCCCCTGCTGGCCTGATCACCCACAACTGCCCTCCCCTCTTGGCCCCTAACCACCTCTATCTTGACCCTGCCACTATGGGCTTTGTCCAGAAGAAAGACCATCTCCTGGAAGGTCTCCCAGTCTAATTAGCATACCCGTATTTTCCAGCGTATAAGACGACTTTTTAACCCAGGAAAATCTCAAAAGTCGGGGGTCTTATACGCCAGAAAATATGGTACTCACTCTCAGCTCCAGCACTGGGACAGTGGCTTGCGGGGGATACAGGTACCGTATTTTCTGGCGTGTAAGACCCCCGACTTTTGAGAAGATTTTCCTGGGTTAAAAAGTCGTCTTATACGCCAGAAAATACGGTATTGCCTTTTAGTAGTATAGATTGATTTCCAAAGAGAGGAAGGGAGAGGGAGAGAAAGAGAGGAACATCAGTGATGAAAGAGAATCACAGATCAGCTGCCTCCTGCACGCCCCCTCCTGGGGATCGATCAAGCCCGCAAACCGGGCATGTGCCCTTGGCCGGGAATCAAACCAGGATTGCCTGGTTCACAGGTCGACGCTCAACCACTGAGCCACACGAGCCGGGCGCTTTTCTGTGTTGTAAATTTCTCACATAATTACAGCGGCAGATCTTTGACTGCCACGAGGAAGGTACCGTCCTCCTTCCTCCCCTCCCTCCCCAGCACACGCATCTGATCAATCCTCAAGTTCCCTTTGGCAGATGAAGAGAGTTCTAGAGGTGGATGGGGGTGGGGGATGGCTGTGCAACGTACGGGTGTACTTAACCCACTAACCGGCACACCTAGCAATGGTTAGGATGGTGAATGTCGTTAAGCTTGTGTTACCAGAATTTTCTTTTTAAGTATCATTTTTGTTAATGTAAAAACCATTGAAACCCGTAAAGAATTTTTGTGAGTTTATTTGAGCCAAACTGTGGACAAGTGCGGGGAAGCAGAACCTCAACGGATGGGGATGATGCCCTGGAGAATGGGGGTTCCATCTGTGTTGACACATTGCCATCGAAGGAGGGACGCAGGTGGGTGACATGAGATCCATTGGGGACGGACCAGAGAGGCGGGAGCAAGCAAAGCGGGGACCCCTGGGATTGGATAAAAGGTGAAATGATGGACACACTCAGGTGGGTGCAGGGACAATTCACATGACAATGAGGGGATCAGTGGTCTCTGTCCCGGCGCCCAGCACAGTAGGCTGTGCCCTCAGGGGCCCGGGAAAAGGGGAGTGACAAGGTACCCAGTCATTTCACCGATATGCTATCTTAGAGGCAAAAATTCAAATGGGCTCAGTAAAGATCTAAGTGGATCTTTGTCAGGGAAAATACCGGCCTAGGACATGGCTCCCCACCCTAACCTTTTGTAGTTAAATATTTAATTTCCAGACCATCTTTTGTGGTGACTCTAGGTCTTTGAGTTTGCAAGGCCGCCACGCAGGCCTCCCCTGAGCTGTCAGGTTGCACGTGGCCCCTTTCGTCCACATTTTTAAGAGAGCAGTCAACATCAGAATAAAGCCCAGGCCTTCCCACCGGCCCAGTCAGGTCTGGGGCAGGATCTGACGCTGTGTCCTGCTCTGTTTCAGCTACGCCGGTGCCTGCTCTCCGAGGGAACGGACGCTGCTCTCAGCCGCTCCCAGCTGCCATGTCCAGCCACTGCCCCTCCCTCCCGCAGCAGCCCCACCCAGGGTGCCAGCTCACCCCATGGCCCTTATGAAGAGGTGACTCCGTTTTCTCTCATCTCTTGCTTCTCTCCCGAATCTCTCTATTCACTCGAATCTCTCCCTTCACTCGAATCTCTCCCTTCTCGGTGGAATCTGTTTTCTCTGAACTCTCACTTCTGTCTTGAGTCATGCAATTGATTTTGCTGAGTCATCTGATAGATTTTTGCTGTCATCTGATCAATATTGCTGAGTCATGCAATTGATTTTTGCTGTCATGCAATTGATTTTGCTGTCATGCAATTGATTTTGCTGAGTCAGCTGATCAATTTTGCTGAGTCATGCAATTGATTTTGCTGTCATGCAATTGATTTTGCTGAGTCATGCAATTGATTTTTGCTGAGTCATGCAATTGATTTTTTGCTGAGTCATCCAATTGATTTTTTGCTGAGTCATCCCATTGATTTTGCCGTCATCCAACTGAGTGACCACTCCGACCAGTGCCCTCCGGGGACAGGTGGGGAGGAAGACAAGATGTGGGTGAGGGGACAGCACGATCCCCAGTGGTTACTGGTAGGCCAGGTTGCCAAGCAGAAGCCGGCCCAGGTGTCCTCCTGATGCTTCGGAGCGGGTGGGGGGATGGATCCACTGCTTCCACCAGAGGAGGGAGGGGCCTGCAGAGGCCCGTGGCTGGGGAGGGGGTCCTTGGGTGACTCATTTCCCCTTCCTGGGCCTCAGTGTCCACATTTATAACACAGCCAGAGTGATGCCTGGCTGACCTGCCTCCAGGGCTGTCCTGAGGATGAAATAATAGACTGGACGTGAAATGCAATGTGCAGCCCTGGCTGGTGTGGCTCAGTGGATAGAGCATTAGCCTGTGGACTGAAGGGTCCTGGGTTCGATTCCGGACAAGGGCACATGCCCAGGTTGCAGGCTTGATCCCCAGTGGGGGATGTGCAGGAGGCAGCCAATCAATGATTCCCTGTCATCATTGATGTTTCTATCTTTTTCTCCCTCTCCCTTCCTCTCTGAAATCAATAAAAATATATTTAAAAAATGCAATGTGCAACTAATTGCACTTGGCTCCAGAGGGACAGGGGGAGCAGCAAGCTGTCACTCCGGGGGGCCGAGGCAGATAAGGAGGGGAGTGGGTGCCCTGCCCCTGCCTCAGGCCAGTGGGCCCAACCCTCCCTGCCCACAGGAGGACCAGGGTCCAGAGCTTCTGTTCCACGTCGCAGCTGGGTCCAGTTCCTTATTCAGACTAATGAAAAGTACGTTAGTCCACGGTATGGGTCCCACATGACTGTGGGCCACGTGGGGGCAGGGGAGCGTGACCCCTGTCACAGGCGTCCCAAGAGGGCCAGAGGGTCAAAGGCCAAGGGCCAAGAGCCGAAAGCGCCCTCCTTCCTTCAGAAGTTTCAATATTCAGGTTTCCCACCCTGGCAGTGGCCATGCCTCTTTTGGCCACTAATTTGTTTCCAGGTGTGACTGACAGACGGGTAGGCACCGCCCCATAGTACTCAGACCTTACTGGACACGCGTCTCCTGACCAGGGCCTTCCCCCATCAATTGACAAAAAACAGGCTTGGAGAACGTTAAATGAACAAAGCTATATTATCTAGTCTTTCTTTTACTCCTTTCCTATCTTCTATAATAATAATAAAAGGTAATATGCTAATTAGACTGGATGTCTTCCGGACGTCATTCCGGATGTCCTTCCTGACAAAGCCAGGGCCAGAGGGAAGCCAGCTGGGGTCCCGGGAACCTGCAGGCGGCCAGAGGAGGGAAGCCCGGGTCCCGGGTGCCGGACGGACGGAAGCCAGTGCAGGCAGCTGGGGGAAGGAAGGCCTACTCTTGCACGAATTTTCATGCATCAGGCCTCTAGTTAAATAATAACTGCCCAGCCGGTGTGGCTCAGTGAGCCTCAACCTATGAACCAGGAGGTCGCGGTTCGAATCCTGGTCAGGGCACATGCCCAGGTTGCAGGCTCGATCCCTAGTGGGGGGCGTGCAGGAGGCAGCCAATCCATGGTCCTCTCTCATTATGGATGTTTCTCTCTCTCCCTCTCCCTTCCTCCCTCTGAATCAATAAAGACATTAAAATAATTTTTAAAAAATAATAATAATGAAATGATGACAACAGTCTCGCTGGCACACCTCTCCACAGGGCTGGAAGATGGTTCCAGGCCCCCGGCAGCCGGAGGAGGAGCCCCCCGCCGCCGCCGGCCCGCGATGGAGGAGCCCACGCCCGAGGCCGTCTACGTGGACGTGGACAAAGGACTGACCCTGGCCTGCTTCGTGTTCCTCTGCCTCTTCCTCGTGGTCATGATCATCCGCTGTGCGAAGGTCATCATGGACCCGTACAGCGCCATCCCCACGTCCACCTGGGAGGAGCAGCACCTGGATGACTGATGGGGGCGGGGCGGGGCGGCGGCTCGGGTGGCGCCACGGGGTCCCTGGGCACCGGGCGCTCAGTCCGTCCACACAGGCGGGAACACGGTTCCCGGGGGGGTGGGGGTTTGGAGAAAGCCCCTTAGCCTCGCCTGCTCCCACACGCACATCAGAGTGACATGCTCAGGGTGCCCCAGGGGTTCCAGCCGTGGGCCAGTTTGGGGAACGCGGTGACTACGGGGCGGCCACCATCCCTGGCTCCAGCAGGACACCCAGCGTGACACCACCGTGGCCTCCTTTGGGGGGCCCCTCTGCCCATCAGATGCAAACTGGCCCGTGCACTGGCCCTAGAGGGGGAGCCCCCAGTGAAGACGTCCCCTCCCGGAACCCAAGCCCCTCCAGGGGGCCATTGTGAACGGGGTGGTGGAAACTCCCCCAAAAAGCCCCACAGAAGGCACGGGGACTGCTTCCCAGTTGCATTTTTAAAAACGAAAACAGAGAGGGGTATATTTTTCCTGTTGCCGATGAGGTGTGCGTTTTAGAAATTTGGGGGGCGGAAATACAGAAACATGGAACCCCGCCTCCCAGGAGCCGATACTTTGAAAGAGAAGTCCAGCCTTTGTGACACACAGTATTTACACAGGTCGCACCGCGTGCATGATGTGTCGTTCATGTTACAGCAAGAGGATGTCCCGGTCCCTCGCCCGCATGTCAGACCCGGAGTCCCTGTTGGTGGAGAATCCCATCAGGGGGTGAGGTCGGCGCTGAATAATTCTCCCCTTTGGTCAGACATTGGAATCTTCTGATTTTCTCTCCCACAAAATTGTTGCCACCAGTCACATCTTCCTTTATAATACACTGAGTGGCCAGATGATGATGATGTCTGAACGCATAGTAATCTGGCCACTCAGTGTGTACATGTATATATATATATATATTAGAGGCCCGGTGCATGAATTCGTGCATGGGTGGGGTCCGGCCAGCCTGGCCAGGGCGAGGGGACATGGGCGGTTAGCCGGCCTGCCTGCTGGTCAAACTCCTGGTTGAGGGGACAATGTGCATATTAGCCTTTTATTATAGAGGATGTACACTGAGTGGCAAGATTATTATGCATTCAGAGATCACCATAATCTGGCCACTCAGTGTATATTTTATTGATGTCAGAGAGGAAGGGAGAGGGAGAGAGAAACATCAATGAGGAGAATCCTGGATCGGCTGCCTCCTGCACGCCCCACACTGGGGATGGAGCTCACAACACGGGCATGTGCCCTGACCGGGAATCGAACCCGTGACCTCCTGGTTCCTAGGTCGATGCTCAACCACAGGGCCACGCCGGCCGGGCAGACATTGAACTATGTTGCTGATTTTGCCTCACACGAAATTGTCTCAGCCACTCACGTCTTGGAAGTGCACCAGCCCCAACATGAAGGATGGACGGACGGGGAGACCTGGGTCCTGGTACGCCAGCCTCTCTCTCCAGGGCTGTGTGCCCGTGAGCAAGTCCCTCCGCCTCTCGGTACCTCCGTTCCCTCATTTCATTTATTTACTTTTATTTTTGGTGAATCCTCCCCTGAGGATATTTCTCCCACTGATTGTTTAGAGAGAGTGGAAGACGGAGACGATGGGTTTGCCTCCTGCACGCGCCCCGACCAGGGCTGGGGAACCGGCGACCCGGGCATGTGCCCTTGACCGGAATCGAACCCGGGACCCTTCAGCCCACAGGCCGACGCTCTAGCCACTGAGCAACACTGGCCGGGGCTGCATGTTCTTACTGGATTGGGAGACCCGGGCATGTGCCCTTGACTGGAATCGAACCCGGGACCCTTCAGCCTGCAGGCCGACGCTCTAGCCACTGAGCCACACTGGCTGGGGCTGCATGTTCTTACTGGATTGGGAGACCCGGGCATGTGCCCTTGACCGGAATCGAACCCGGTACCCTTCAGCCTGCAGGCCGACGCTCTAGCCACTGAGCCACACTGGCTGGGGCTGCATGTTCTTACTGTATTGGGAGACCCGGGCATGTGCCCTTGACCGGAATCGAACCCGGTACCCTTCAGCCGGCAGGCCGACGCTCTAGCCACTGAGCAACACTGGCCGGGGCTGCATGTTCTTACTGGATTGGGAGACCCGGGCATGTGCCCTTGACCGGAATCGAACCCGGGACCCTTCAGCCCGCAGGCCGACGCTCTAGCCACTGAGCCACACTGGCTGGGGCCGCATGTCCTTATTGGACTGGGAGATACGGGCCTCCCTGTCCCATGAAGCCGTCCCAGAATTCCAGGCGCTGGCTCAATGCCAAGGAGTCCTGGTCCCAACGCCAGGTCGTGGGACCCGCAAAGCCTGTATGTCCACTGGGGCAGGTTCATGCCCCCCCAGTGCCCCCCCCGCCCCCGGCACCATCTCACTGATACAAACAGACGAATGAGTGTCTCCCCGGAAGCAGCTCACGCCTCGCCCCGCCGAGTTAAGACGCCCCACACTGAGCGGCACAGGGCACCATGGCTTTTATTCACTTGTTCCTGAAGGAGGAAGGGGCCCACAGCCTCAGAGGGGCCCCTGGTCCCGGGGTGGGGGGGCCGGTGGGGGTCCAGCCAGGTGTGTATCCAGGACGCCAGAGAGGACCTCACGCCGATGAGAGGGCGGGCAGCACCTTCCCCGAGCACTGGCCGAAGCCCACGCGGTAGCCGTCCCCCTGGCAGTGGCCTGGAACACAGGGGACATGGGTCGGCGGCGGCCACCGGGGCCACGGGGACCGAAGCCCGGGCAGCCGCAGCGACGGCCGTCACGGAGCTGGGCCCCGCTGGGGGACGGACGTGCCTTTTCCATGGGAGAACAGCCTGGCACAGTTTGGGGGCCCTCGAGGTGGGACTCCGTGCCCCACCCCTGCCCCCCGCCCCACGGACCCTCAGAAACACCCCAAGTGGCTGCACGGCTTTCCGCGTGGGTTTGGGGTTTAGCCCGAAGCGAGAGGCTTGGGTTCAAAGCCGGGCTTCCCCACCGACCGGCCCCGTGACCTTGGCGCCCGCCCCCCCTCCGCCACAAGACTCAGTTTCCTCATCTGTGAAATGGGTTCAGGGAGCAAGCCCAGCAAGGCAGGACTGTCGCAGAGATGAGATGGATGCACAGAAAACTGAGCTCGGCGCCCTCACCTGGAGACAGGAGTCACAGCCCTCGTCTCTCAGGCACACGAGGATCTGATGAAATGCCCATGCATAGCCGCCCCCCGCAACACATGCTCGCCCACAGGGTAGATGCCCTACAAGTGTTAGTGCCATTCATTGAATCCCATGGCCTCTCTCCTCCCACAAGGATATTTTGAGGGGAAGTCAGAGAGGAGGGTCCGGCATGTTTAGACAAGCGTTAGAGGAGAGAAGGCTGCCAGGCGTTGAGAGAGCACAAAGGAGGGGACATGTGAGCTGGGCGTTGACGGGTGCGTAGGAGTTCGCGGGGAAGGGCATGCCAGGCGGAGGGAACAGCCTGTGCAAAGGCACAGACTGCGTCTGCTTCCTGAATGCAGAAGGCCATGACATCCTCTCGTTCTGCCCCCTTACTCGGTCCCCACCGCTCCCTCCCCCATCTCGCAGACACTCTGCTCTGCCAAGTCCAGATTGCCGGCGACCTGGACGACCTGACATTATGTTATCGCTCTGCACAGGGAGCCCGGGACAGAGCAGGGCTGCATCCGGGGCCTTTGGGGTCTGATGGAGATCCCCTGGTACCCAAGGCTGGGATGAGGGACAGAGCGAGCAGACACTGGGGATGCTGGAGGGGGGCCGAGCCAGACAGACGGCTGCCCAGCCGACGGGACAGCGCACGCAGGCAGGGAGATGCAGGCAGGAGGGCAGGGAGACGCGGGCAGGGGGGCAGGGAGACGCGGCCGTGGCCCACCGCCCTCACCCGTGATGATGACTTCGTCCCCGTCCTGCAGGAACCGCCGGGTGTTGCCGTAGCCCAGGTCGATGGCCTGCGTGCCACGCCAGGACAGCTCCAACATGGAGCCGAAGCTTTCCGGCTCCTGCGAACAGAAAAGGGAGGCGAGTGTCAGGGCCTTGCGGGCGTGGCTCCGTGGTCGAGCTTCGACCTAGCAACCAGGAGGTCAGGGTTCGATTCCCGGTCAAGGACACAGGCCCGGGTTGCGGGCTGGATCCCCATTGTAGGGGCGTGCAGGAGGCAGCTGATCCGTGATTCTCTCTCCTCATTGATGTTTCCATCTCTCTCCCTCTCCCTTCCTCTCTGACATCAATAGAAATATATTCTTAAGAAAAGAAAGAAGAAAAATGAAGTGTCCCAGGAACCCAGCTCTGGGTGAGCCTGTTGGCTCCGGCACAGACAAGGCCTGGGGGCCCCGGGCAGGGGCGGGGGATCCGGGGCCCCCCAAGACCCTGCCTGGGTGGAAACACATGGGAACGCCCTCGGGCAATGCCAGGCCCCACCCCCACTGGGGACAAGAGGCTGCAGTAGGGACCTGGCAGGAAGGGACTGGCACATGCAGCCCCTCTCCCCCCAAGGCACCATCTCTGGGGTTCTGAGACCCTGCCCTGGGCTGACAGTGGCACGGGGGGGGGGGGGGGGTCGGGGAGTGGGGGAGGGAGGCCACAGCAGCCGGGACACCCCCTCCTGGGAGCACGCAGTGTGGGACGGTGACCCCACACACAGGCTGCTCCCCAACTCTCCTCACGCAGACAGGCACAGCCTCGTGCTCCCACGCCTGCCTCTTTCCCTCTGAATTTGAAATTACAAATATTTTTAATTTATTTTTTAATTTCGGAGAGGAAGGGAGAGGGAGAGAGCGAGAGAGAGAAACATCCATGATGAGAGAGAATTACGGATCAGCTGCCTCCTGCACGTCCTACACTGGGGATGGAGCCTGCAACCCGGGCATGTGCCCTGACCGGGAATCAAACCCTGACCTCCTGGTTCCTAGTTCGAGGCTCAACCACTGAGCCACACCAGCCGGGCCCTTTCGCTCTGAGTTTGGAAAGGAAGCCCCTTCCCCTCCCAGACGTGGAGGAAGCCGAGTAGGACAGAGGTGTCTGCGCATCCGCCTGGGGGTGAGCCGGGGCCCTCGGGGCTGCGTGGGGAGCAGGGAGGGAGGGTGGGGGGCTGGATCTGCATGAGGGGGGTACTCACCGGTCCGCTGATGGTCCCAGAAGCCAGCAGGTCCCCGGGCCGCAGGTTGCAGCCGTTGACAGAGTGGTGAGTGAGCTGCTGCAGCATCGTCCAGTACATGTACTGCGGGCGAGGGCAGGGGTGGGCACGGGCCTCACATGGGCTGGGGCACACGGTGGCCCCTCCCACTTCCTCTGGGCCCCCCAGCTTCCCCCGGGTCCCCCGGTTTCCCCCAGGCTCCCCGGCTTCCTCCCGGCCCCCCACCAGCCCGCTACTTCCCCCAGGCCCCCCAGATTCCTCCAGACCCCCCAAATTCCCCTGGGCCCCCCGGCTTCCTCCTGGCCCCAGGCTTTCCCCCGGCTTCCTCCCAGGCCCCCCAGCTTCCTCCCAGGCTCCCCAGATTCCCCCAGGGCCCCCCGGATTCCCCCCGACCCCCCAGCCTCCGGCTCCCCCACCCCCACCCCTGGCCCGGCGCCCGCTCTCCCAGGTTCCTCTGGGGCGATGGATGACAGCTGTCCTTCTGCAGCTGCCCGGGGAACCATCCACCTCTGTTCCAGCCCTGCACCCCCCTGCTCAGAGCCTCAACGGGCAGCCCGCCTGTCTGTCCCTGAGGACACTCTGCCCCTCGAATGTCCCCGAGCCCAGGCGGACAAGGTGCCCATCAGGGCAGAGGCCGCTCCTGAGCCAAGACCCCAAGGTCCTTCTCCCACCAGGGGCCTCGGAACGAGGGGCCTGCAGGGAGGTCAGGCCCGGGGGTGAGGGAGGCCGGGGGGGGGGGGAAGGGGCCGGGACCATGTGCCCCCCACACAGGCTCAGGTGCAGGGACCGCCTGCGCCTCCCCAAGCCCACAGTGTCTGAGATCTGCCACCCACAGAGCCACTGGTCGAGGCAGAGGACACCTCAGGAACGGTCTCTTGCCCAGCCGGTGTTGCTCAGTGGTTGGGCATCGACTTATGAACCAGGAGGTCAGGGTTCGATTCCCGGTCAGGGCACATGCCCGGGTTGTGGGCTCGATCCCCAGCGTGGTGTGTGCAGCAGGCAGCCGATCCATGATTCTCTCTCATCATGGATGTTTCTCTCTCTCTCTCCCTTCCTCTCTGAAATCAATTAAAAAACACATTTTTTTTTTTAAAAAGTTCAGCCCTAGCCTGTTTGGCTCAGTGGATGGAGCGTCAGCCTGTGGACCCAAGGGTCCTGGGTTCGATTCCGGTCAAGGGCACGGACCTCAGTTGCAGGCTCCAGGCCCTGGTCCGGGTCACACGGGAGGCAACCCATCGATGTGTCTGTCTCCCCCTCTCCCTTCCACTCTCCCTAACAATCAATGGGAAAAATATCCTCAGGTGAGGATTAAAAAAATAATAATTCATAATTATAAAAGCATAATATGCTAATTAGACCAGACAGCCGGACGACCTTCCAGACGTCCTTCCTGATATCCTTCCGGATGACCTTCTGGACAAAGCTGGGGCTGCGAGGGGCGAGCCCCTGGCACAAATTTCGTGCATTGGGCCTCTAGTTAAGAAATTTCTAAAAAAAGAAGTTCACCTAAAAATTAAAAAACAGTCACTCGGACCCATCCAGCCCCTACTTCAGTGGTCGGCAAACTCATTAGTCAACAGAGCGGCAAACCTCAGCTCGCGAGCCGCAGTTTGCGGACCACTGCCCTAGTTCATAGGTCGAAGTTCAACTACGGAGCCACAGTGTTCCTCTTTTAAATGCTTAGGTCAGTGGTCGGCAAACGCATTAGTCAACAGAGCGGCAAACCACAGCTGGCGAGCCGCAGTTTGCCGACCACTGCCCTAGCCGGCCAAAAGCCGGGTCTAGACACTCCCAGGAACAGGTGTGGTTTCCCGGGAAAACCCCCGGCCTCCCTCTGGAGGGCCTCGTGACCCAGGGCCGGCTCCTTGGGGCCTACAGGCCACCCGCCAGCATCTCCCCACATGGATGCTGCTCCCCGGTTCCCGTCCGAGGGAATGGCTCCCCCGGTCCCTCACGTCCATCTGTCCGTCCGTCAGCGGCTGGCCCAGCGCCCACGCTTACCTTAAAATTGGATTTGCAGATGGGAACTGCCTGGATCATGCCCTCTCCTGCGGGAGAGACGGGGAACATGGACAGAGAGACTTACTTCTGTCCATCCAGACAGAAGAAAAAAAACCACACAAGACAAAAAACCACCTTGCAGAGTAGACTTTGTGGCCTAAGCTGCCCACCGTCCAACGTGACTTTTGCCTAACGAGTCCCAGAAAGAATTTGCGGCCCTGGCCGGGGGCTCAGTTGGTTCCAGTCTCGTCCCGATCCGCCAAGGAGGCGGGTTCAACTCCCCAGTCAGGGCACTTGCCCAGGTTGCGGGCTCCATCCCCAGTGTGGGGTGTGCAGGAGGCAGCCGATCCATGATTCTCTCTCATCATCTATGTTTCTCTCCCTCTCCTTCTCCCTTCCTCTCTGAAATCAATAAAAATATACACTGAGTGGCCAGATGATGATGATCTCTGAACGCATAATAATCTGGCCACTCAGTGTGTATATATATAAGACCCCTGGTGCATGAATTCGTGCATGGGTGGGGTCCGGCCAGCCTGGCCAGGGGGAGGGGGCATGGGCAGTTGGCCAGCTTGCCTGCTGGTCCAACTCCTGGTAGAGGGGACAATTTGCATATTAGCCTTTTATTTTATATGATATACGCTGAGTGGCCAGATTATTATGCGTTCAGAGATCATCATCATCTGGCCACTCAGTGTGTATTTCCAAAAAGGAAAAGATAAAGAACCCACGTGTCTCTAAGGCTGCAGCAAGAGATGCCCCCTCGCCCAGAGCTCAGGAGCCCTCTGGGCACTGGTGTTCGGGCACATGAGCACCCTGAGCCCCCGGCCACACCCTCCAACCCCAGGACGGCACCTCTCAGGCCGACAGACAGCTTGATGTCGAACGTGTAGGGCTGGTCATGGCAGAGATACGGCAGCGGCTTGGGGTCCTGTGAGGGCACAGCACAGCAGAGGGTCAGTGGCGGGGGGAGCTCAGCGGAGGACAGGGGGTAGAGGAGCAGCTCCCCAGGGACCCAGCGCCAGGTCCCTGGTCCGTGAGAGGCGAGGGGGGTTCCCATGAGCCAGACTCCAGGGAATAAAGCCGAGGGAGGGGCAGGTCAGAGGTGCAGAGGCCAAAGCAGGGGCGCCCCAGACAGGCAGGGAGGGGCCCGGCCGGCGTGGCTCAGTGGCTGAGCAGTCGTCAACCTATGAACCAGGAGGTCAGGGTTCGATTCCCGGTCAGGGCACATGCAGGAGACAGCCGATCCATGATTCTCTCTCATCATTGATGCTTCTCTCTCTTTCCCTCTCCCTTCCTCTCTGAAAACAATTAAGAATATATTTAGCCCTGACCGGTTTGGCTCAATGGATAGAGCGTCAGCCTTCGGACTGAAGGGTCCCGGGTTCGATTCCGGTCAAGGGCATGTACCTTGGTTGTGGGCACATCCCCAGTAGGAGGTGTGCAGGAGGCAGCTGATGGATGTTTCTCTCTCATCGATGTTTCTAACTCTCTCTCCCTCTCCCTTCCTCTCAGTAAAATATCAATAAAATATATTTTAAAAAGAATATATATATTTTTAAAAAGAGCTCTAGCTGGTGTGGCTCAGTGGATAGAGTGTCGGCCTGCAGACTGAAAGGTCCGGGTTCAATTCCAGTCAAGGGCACATGCCAGGGTTGTGGGCTCGATCCCCAGTAGGGGGCGTGCAGAAGGCAGTCGATCCAGGATTCTCTCTCATCATGGATGTTTCTCTCTCTCTCTCCCTCTCCCTTCCTCTCTGAAGTCAATAAAAAATATATATATTAAAAATAAAACAAAGGAAAAACGTTGAGTAAATAGCGGTTCGGAAGTGGCGAGCGTCCTGCAGGTTGAGGCCCGGCGGTGACTGGGAAGGGCTGGTGTAGAGGGCGGTGTCTGGGTGCCGGGGTGCAGAGGGGGTGGGGGTTGGGGTGGGGCTGGAGCAGGTGAGATGCGGGGGCCGGAGTCCCATGGCCACATGACAGGACTGGAGACGCAGGGAACCTGGGCCAGGTCACACGGCAAGGAGGCCAAGGAGGGCGAGTGTCTAGGAAGAGCTGGGGTCTGCCAGGCCCGCACCCTGAGGAGGGCTCGGGGCCAGGGCGCTGGAGGAGGCCACGCGGGGATGGGGTGGGGGCCGCGGCCGCACTGGGACAGGCCGAGGCGTGAGGGTGAGACAGGCCTGAGGGTGAGATGAGGCCTGAACATCAGCTCCAGGACCAGCTCCAGCCTGCATTCTACCACGCGGCCCCCAGGGGTCGCTGTTGCACAGCGCATCCCTGGCCGCCTGGTGCTCGGTGAGTGGTGCAACCCGGTGGGTGGCCCTGGCAGGGACTCCTTGTCCTGCCAAGTACCAGCTCCCTGGCCTCGGAGGGCGGGTTCTGAAGGTTACAACACGGTGTGTTTTTCCCCAAAAAAAACTGTGCAGGGGGCGGGGAGAGCACCGGGTGGAGAGACGGGAGCCTGCCTGGAGGTCCCCAGCCTCGGGGCAGAGGGGCCGGGGTGCGGGGCTGTTCGAGGACGCGGGCTCACCTGCTCCGGGTTGGGCACCACAAAGGGCATGAGGGCGTCCATGGGCACGACCCACGGGGAGATGGTGGTTGCGAAACTCTTGCCCAGGAATGGCCCCAGCGGCACGTATTCCCACCTCTGAATGTCTCGGGCTGCGGGGGGGAGGGGGGGCAGGGCTTACCCGGCAGCCGGGACCTCGGCCCCAGGCTCCCTCCTCCCCCGACCACGCAGCAGAGGTGCCCAGCACAGCCGCCCCCCAACTAGGCCCCAACCAGGCTGCCCAGGACCCAGGGGCATCAGCCCCCGATGCCCAGGACAGAGGTGCTTTGGGGTCCCTGTGCCAGGATGACCCGGCAGGTGGGAGGGTCCCCCGTGAAGGGGCTGACACTCCCAGGCACCATCTCCCTCCCGCATGCACGATCCCCCTCCCCCTCCCAAGATGGGCTGGGACCTCTCTGTGCCTCAGTGCCTCATCTGTAAAATGGGAATGATAACACCGCCAGTGGGCCCAGCCGGTGTGGCTCAGTGGTGGAGCGTTGACCTAGGAACCAGGAGGTCAGGGTTCGATTCCCGGGCAGGGCACACGCCCGGGTTGCGGGCTCCATCCCCAGTGGGGGGCGTGCAGGAGGCCACCAATCCGAGATTCTCTCTCATCATGGATGTCTCTCTCTCCCTCTCCTTCCTCTCTCTGAAATCAATAATAAAATATATTAAAAATATCTCCAAGCCCTAGCCAGTTCGGCTCAGTGGATAGAGCGTTGGCCTGTGAACTGAGAGGTCCCAGGTTCAATTCCGGTCAAGAACACATGCACAGGTTGCGGGCTCGACCCCCAGTGTGGGGCGTGCAGGAGGCAGCCGATTGATGATTCTCTCTCATCATGGATGTCTCTCTCTCTCTCTCCCTCTCTCTGACATCAATAAAAACATATTAAGAAGAAATATCGCCAGGAGGCATTCAGGCGGCCACACACAGTGCTCAGACCTGTTAGCTGTGACGTCAGCCCAGTACCCGAGCCACTGAGGGGACCGCTGGGGCTCCGAGCGGAGAAGTCTGTGTGGGACCCACGCCCACACCCTGGGCTTCCCGGAGCCAGCACCGGACCCAGGGAACCAGCAACCAGCGGGGCCGCTGGGAAAACCCCCCGGACACCCCGCCTCCGCCCAGAGCACCCCACGCCCCCCACTCACCGCTCCAGTCGTTCATCAGGACCATCCCGAAAATGTGCTCCGGGGCCTTGGCGATGGGGATCGGCTCTCCCAGTCGGTTCCCGGGGCCTACGAAGAAAGCCTGCCCGCGGGGGAGCGGGTTAGGGTCTGGGGCTCACTGGCCGCAGCCCCAGGTCGTGCACCTGGAGGGCCAAGGTCAGGCCTGTCCGAGGCCCCTAATGCACAGTGTTTCTGACAGGAGCGGAAGTAGGATATGGGGACCAGCTACAACCGTGAGGAACAGCGACCACGCTCCGTTAACCGCGTGATTGTGCTGTTCCGGTTAGAGAAGCACTGTCTGGCCTGGCTGGCAGCGCACTGGGGACCTGGAAGCTCACCTGGAGGTGCAGCCCATGCTCCCCACCCGGGAGCTGCCTGTCACCATGGAAACATAACAACTTTGCTACAGAAACCAGGGACCCCACCCCTTTGCATGTCACGAGCCCTTTGAAGACCCCCAGCCTCTGCAAACCCACAGGCCTTTGCAAACCCCCAGCCCTTTGCATACCCACAGGCCTTTGCAAACCCCCAGCCTTTGCATACCCACAGGCCTTTGCAAAC
Source organism: Ia io (assembly GCA_025583905.1). NCBI lineage: Eukaryota > Metazoa > Chordata > Mammalia > Chiroptera > Vespertilionidae > Ia > Ia io. Next base: position 29,541,757 of record JAJQQW010000024.1, read on the forward strand.
CCCCAGCCCTTTGCATACCCACAGGCCTTTGCAAACCCCCAGCCTTTGCATACCCACAGGCCTTTGCAAACCCCCAGCCCTTTGCATACCCATAGCCCTTTGCAAACCCCCAGCCCGCATTGCCTGTGCACTGCCCACCTGGCACCCCTTTGCCTACTTCCCAGGTCATCTCTGTCCTTCTCCCCAGTATAAGCAGCCGCCTATGGTGGGGCAGAGCAGATGCTTGTGGGTGACCTGCTGCTCCCCACGCTGCCGGCGGGATTGGAATCGATGCCACCCTGTCTCTGCCGCATTGGCTCAGGGAGGGGCAGGCGGCCGGACCGCTCGGTTGTCCAGTTATATCTCTAAGCTGTGTGCTGCTCCTGGGGGACCCATGGCCGCCTCGGGGAGCTGGGGCACTGCAGCCCATGACCCTTCTGATCAGCCCTGAACGCCAAGCACAGCAGCGCCTGGCTCCTGCCCTGCCGCCCTCACAGCTCTGCTTTTCAGGACCCGGCGGTTACATGAGGCTGGTGGGAGCAGAGGGAATCAGCCCCAGCCGGTGTGGCTCAGTGGATAGAGCGTCGGCCTGTGGACTGAAGGGTCTGGGGTTCGATTCTGGTCAAAGGCACGTATCTGGGCTGCAGACTCGATCCCCGGTCCTGGTTGGGCACGTGCTGGAGGCAACCAATCGACGTGTGCCTCTCACATTGATGTTTCTCTCTCTCTGTCTCTCCCCCTGCCCTTCCACTCTCTCTAAAAGTCAATGGAGCCCGGCCGGCATGGCTCAGTGGATAGAGCGTCGGCCTGTGGACTGAAGGGTCTGGGGTTCGATTCTGGTCAAAGGCACGTATCTGGGCTGCAGACTCGATCCCCGGTCCTGGTTGGGCACGTGCTGGAGGCAACCAATCGACGTGTGCCTCTCACATCGATGTTTCTCTCTCTCTGTCTCTCCCCCTGCTCTTCCACTCTCTCTAAAAGTCAATGGAGCCCGGCCGGCATGGCTCAGTGGTTGAGCGCTGACCTATGAACGAGGAGGTCACAGTCCAATTCCCGGCCATGGGCACATGCCAGAGTGGCGGGCTCGATCCCCAGTGGGGGGCGTGCAGGAGGCAGCTGATCCGTGATTCTTTCTCATCATTGATGTTTCTATCTCTCCCTCTCCCTTCCTCTCTGACATCAGTAAAAAATATATATATTTTAAAAATCAATGGAAAAAATATCCTCAAGTGAGGATTCACAAAAAAAAAAAAAAGGAAAGAAAGAAAAATGGTTATTCGTGCAAAATCAAAAGGCTGCCTCCAAAACGCAGCCAAGCCCTAGCTGGTGTGGCTCAGTGGATAGAGCGTCGGCCTTCGGACTGAAGGGTCCCAGGTTTGATTCCAGTCAAGGGCATGTGCCTGTGTTGCAGACTCGATCCCCAGTAGGGGGCCTGCAGGAGGCAGCCAAGCAATGATTCACTCTCATCATTGATGTTTCTGTTTCTCTCCCTCTCCCTTTCTCTATAAAATAAATAAAAATATTTAAAATAAATGCAGCCAAGAGCCTGATGGGGCGAACCACCCCTCCCCCAGCCCATCACCCTTAGAGAGAAAAACACCCCCAACACAAGGACCAGGACCCAGCAGAATACCCAGGCGTCCCTCGGGGCAAACTGGGACGATGCCTGTCAACAGCACAGAATCAGCGATTGACATTTGCAAAAACAAACAAGCAAACCGAAGTCCTATTTGCTCTGTGAGGAGTGTTGACACACTGCGGACTTTTAACAAATCCAGCTGACAGTGGATCTTACTGCCAGCCGCCAAGACCAGGGGCCCACGCAGGCGAAAGCCCTGCCCCCAGCGTCCTCCGTTCACCCGGGGAGAAGGCCCGCCCCCAACCTGGGTTCGGTGGGTCTGGGCTGGGAGACCTGCTCTGGGGTCCATGTGACTAGGGCAGCAGGAGGCAGCGGGCTGGCTGAGAGGGTCTTGCAGGGCCTGGGGCATCCCCCTGGGCAGTGCCCACCCATTTCCTTGTCTGGACAGAGTCGAAATAGACCAGCGGGCAGGACAGGATACACGGGGAGCTCCTGCTGCCTCCAGCCGACCTTGATTTCCGCAGCCACAGCCCTGTGAGGGTGGGGGGTGAGGGGGGACCCACACCCCTTCTCCTCTACCTGCTGTGAGTGGACACCAGAGCTTCCCCAGGCCTCACCTAAACCATGGGCGTTGCTATGAAAAGTCTCTCTGTGCCCTGGACAGTGTGGCTCAGTGGATAGAGCATCAGCCTGCGGACCAAAGGGTCCCGGGTTCGATTCAGATCAAGGGCACATACTTGCTTGCAGGCTCCTCCCTGGCCTGGGCCCTGGTCGGTGCGTGTGCAGGAGGCAACCCATCGATGTGTCTCTCTCACATCAATGTTTCTCTCTGTCTCTCCCTCTCCCTTCCACTCTCCCTACAAATCAATGGAAAAATATCCTCGGGTGAGGATGAACAACACCAACAAAATTAATTAATTAAAAAATAAAAATTAGCCCTGGCTGGTGTGGTTCAGTGGATAGAGCATTGGCCTGTGGACTGAAGGGCCCTGGGTTTGATTCCCGGTCAAGGACACATGCCCGGGGTTGCGGGCTCGATCCCCAGTGTGAGGCGTGCAGGAGGCAGCCGATCCATGATTCTCTCTCATCATGGATGTTTCTCTTTCTCTCTCCCCATCTCCCTTACTCTCTGAAATTAATAAAAAATATATTTAAAAATAAAATAAAATAAAAAAATAAAAATTAATAAAAAAAGAAGTCCCTCCCTGAGCCGGTCTGCACCCCCAGCCTGGGCCAGGCCACCCCATCTGACATCCGGCCATTGCATTTTTTGTTTGTTTTGTTACGCCTCACCCAAGGGTATTTTATCCATTGATTTTTAGGGAGAGTGGGATGGAGGAAGGGAGGGGGCGGAGAGAGAGAGAGAGAGGGAGAGAAACATCGATGTGAGAGAGACACATCGATTGGTTGCCTCCTGCATGTGCCCCGACCGGGACTGGGGATTGAACCAGCAACCCAGGTACGTGCATGCCCTTGACCTGGAATTGAACCCTAAACCCTTCGGTGCTGGGGCCGACGCTCTGACCACTGAGCAACACCGGCTGGGCCTGCCATCACGGTTATGGAGAGCCCATGCCGACGCCACGCTGAGACGCTGAGACCCTGAGACCCCGCACACGCTTACCATTTCCAACTCGAGGTCCAAGAGTTTGCTGGGGCCGTACACGGGAGGCTTCGCTGCAACAACACGGGGACAGGGGGCTGCTGTGAGGGCCAGGCCCAGGAACACGCGTGGGGACAAAGAGCCGCGCGGGCGGGGCCTGAGACCGCGGGGCACTCACAGTCATCTGGTCTCATCTGTCCCATGGGCCTGCGGATCGGCGTGCCGGACACCACGATGGAGGAGGTGCGGCCGTGGTAACCCACGGGTAAGTGCAGCCTGGCGAAGGAAGACAAAGGATGCAGGTATCGCTGCGGTCACATGTGGCAGAAAAAATGTCAACATTCTTTTAAAAAAATTTTTTTTTAAGTACTAGAGGCCCGATGCATGAAGATTCATGCAAGAACAGGTCTTCCTTCCCCTGGCTGCTGGCACCGCCTTTGCTCTGACCGGAGCCACCTTTCCGCCTTCCCACGCTGCCCAGAGGCCCGAAGAGGCTATGGGTGGGGCGCCTGCATATGCAAATTAACCAACCATCTTTGTTGGGTTAATTTGCATACTAGCTCCTGATTGGCTGGTGGGCGTCATGAAGGTACAGTCAATTAGCTTGGTACTCTTTTATTAGTGTAGATATTGTTGTTGCTTTCAGAGAGGAAAGGAGAGGGAGAGAGAGAGAAACATTGATGATGAGAGTCATTGACTGGCAGCCTTCTGCACGCCCCCTAGTGGGGATCAGGTGAGGATGAACAAAACAAACAAAACTAAGAGATGAAGGGACTGCTCCCTGATCCCACAGCGGGTCCAGGGCGGAGCTGAGAAGACCAGATGCTGAGACCGCTGAGACCATTGTTTCCAGAAGGGGTGACCTGTGATCATCATCACGGTTGGTTTTTTCCTTCAACTGGTTTTTGGACCCCGGAGGGACTTGGCAGCTCCCGGGACCGCATGCCGCTGGGAGTGGGAGGACAGACAGACTCGGAACCCGTCACACTCTGGCCTGGGACCTACCAATTGGGCATCAAGGCGTTGTCCTTGCCCCGGAACATGATCCCGACGTTCGAAGCGTGCTGCCGCGAGGAGTAGAAGTCCGTGTAGTCACCTGAGGAGGGAAGTCGCGGGAGAGAGAGCCCACTGGGGGACCCGGATGCCTCGGGACGGAGAAGGGACATGCCAAGGACGGGGTGACAGGGACAAGTGGAGGAAGCAAGAAGGCCAGCTTCCTCGGCACCCCATTCCGAGGGGCGGCAGGCGGGGGGCACCCACCCACGATATTTGCACCAATGCTCAGCACAAAACAGACACAGATGAGCCTCCCTAAAAACATCATTTCAGCCTGGCCGGTGTGGCTCAATGGTTGAGCACCGACCTAGGAACCAGGAGGTCAGGGTTCGTTTCCCGGTCAGGGCACATGCCCGGGTTGCAGGCTCGATCCCCAGTGTGGGCGTGTAGGAAGCAGCTAATAAATGATTCTCTCTCGTCATTGATTTTCTCTCTCTCCCTCTCTGAAATAAAAAATACATCAAAAAATAAATAATAAATACCCCTGCCGGCGTGGTCAGTGGTTGAGTGCCGACCTATGAACCAGGAGGTCACGGTTCGATTCCCGGTCAAGGGCACATGCCTGGGTTGTGGGCTCGATCCCCAGTGTGGGGTGTGCAGGAGCAGCCGATCCATGATTCTCTCTCATCATGAATGTTTCTATTTCTCTCTCCCTCTCCCTCTCTCTTCCTCTCTGAGATCAATAAAAATATATATTTTAAAAATGCAATCAATAAAAATATATTTAAACAATAAAAAAATAAAAAAACAAAACATTATGTCAGAACTCCCCATGGAGAAACAAATAATACACAAGAACTCGAGCCTTCGACACAGCCCGAGTCGGTGATGGGGGGTGGAGGGGGTCCCAGCCCCAGAGCCCCTCCCACCGGGAAGCAGAGAGCAGCCATGCTGGCCCAGGAGGCCGCCCCAAGCATGGACTCACCTATGGTAGCTGGCAGGTGCATGGTGGCGAGAGCCTGGGGGACGAACGCACTGAAACAGAGCCGGGGGTTTCGGGGTCAAGTGCGTGGTGAGGCGAGGTGCCCGCTCGGGTGGCTACCCGCAGGCTCAGCCCGGCCCCTCCCAGAACCCTGTGCCTGATGCCCCGTGGCTGTCTCCGGGCCTGGCTGGACCAGGGAGGGTCTGCCCACTGAAGCTGCGATGCCTCCTGTCTGGCTCCAGGTCCCAATCTAGGAATCGAGCTAAATCCCTCCACCCTGGAAACCGGACAGGGACACGGATGGCCCGGCCAGCGTGGCTCAGGGGTTGAGCGTCAACCTATGAACCAGGAGGTCAGGGTTTGATTCCCAGTCAAGGGGATATGCCCAGGTTGCGGGCTCCATCCTAGTGTGGGGCGTGCGGGAGGCAGCCGATCCATGATTCTCTCTCTTCATGGATGTTGCTTTTTTTGGTTTGTTGCTTTTATCTCTCTCTCTTATTTTTTACTTTCCCCCCCATTTTTTCGTCATTGATGTTTCTATCCCTCTCTCCCTCTCCCTTCTTCTCTCTGAAATCAATAAAAAATTATTTAAAAAAAAACACAAAACTTAGCCCTGGCCGGTGTGGCTCAGTGGATAGAGCGCTGGCCTGTGAACTGAAAGGTCCCAGGTTCGATTCCCCATCAAGGGCACATGCCCGGGTTGCGGGCTCCATCCCCAGTGTGGAGTGTGCAGGAGGCAGCCGATCCAATGATTCTCTCTCATCATGGATGTGTCTATCTCTCTCTCCTTCTTCCCTCTTCTCTGAAATCAATAAAAATATATTTTTAAAAACCCCACAAATGTATTAAAAAAAACAAACCTTTTTAAAAATATATATCTTATTGATTTTTTTACAGAGAGGAAGGGAGAGGGATAGAGAGTTAGAAACATCGATGAGAGAGAAACATCGATCAGTTGCCTCCTGCACGCCCCCCACTGGGGATGTGCCCGCAACCAAGGTACATGCCCTTGACTGGAATCGAACCCGGGACCCTTCAGTCCACAGGCCGATGCTCTGCCCACTGAGCCACACCGGTCAGGGCCAAACCTTTTTTTAAAAAAAGGACCAGATGATGCTGATGACGCAGGAAGAGGGCCTGTGGCACAGGGGTGGTTCCGTCCCCCCGGGGCCCTGCCACGGACGTGCAGCCTGGGCAGGGGCTACGCGAGGCCAGGGCAGCCGTGCGGTGACTTTGAATCTTCGAATGATCCCGGCTGTCACGTCATGTCACCATCACGCTCCCCTCCCGCCCCCCCGCCCCGACGTCCTCGCGCTCGCTCCTCACCGCTTCCGCAGCTCCGCGTCGTCTCGGAGCCGGGCGTGGCCGGCCGACAGCAGACTCTGCAGGGAAGCGCGTGCCTCCTTCCAGGCGGCCTGGCCCAGGCCCATGAAGTTGTTGAGAGTTGGCTGAAATGGGGAGAGAGGGGGTCACGCGTGGGACCATGCTGGGCGCTGCCTCTCCTGCCCCCAGGAGAGGCCGGCCTGCCCTCCAGGGCCTGTCACTCCTCTCCTGGGCCTGGCAACGTCCGGGATGCTCGCTCTTAGCTCTGTCGCCTGGGCATCAAGGTGGGGACGGGGTCAGCCCCCTGATGGGACTCAGCCCCTCACGGACTTGCACGCACAGCGGGCAGGGCCAGGAGCTGCTGTCTGGATGCTGCTGGGGCCGCTCGGCCTGGCCCTCGGTGGGAGGTGTCTGTGGCTCCACTGGACACTCCAGTCCGCGGGTTATCACAGTCTATGCCCACCCCTTCACATAAGGCAAGAGAAGATTCTTGCCTGGCTGGCGTGGCTCAGTGGTTGAGCGTTGACCTATGAACCTGGAGGTCACGGTTCGATGCCCAGCCAGGGGACGTGCCCGGGTGGTGGGCTCGATCCCCAGTAGGGGGCGTGGAGGAGGCAGCCCATCCATGATTCTCTCTCATCATTGGTGTTCTATCTCTCTCCCTCTCTCCCTTTCTCTCTGAAATCAATAATTTTATACACACACACACACACACACACACACACACACACACACACACACACACACAGTATATTAAAGCCATAGTCGGTTTGGCCACACACACACACACACACACACACACACAGTTATTAAAGCCATAGTCGGTTTGGCTAAGTGGATAGAGCATCAGCCTGCAGACTAAAGGGTCCTGGGTTCAATTCCCGGTCAAGGCCACATGCCCGGGTTTTAGGCTCTATCCCCAGTAGGGGGCGTGCCGATCCATGATTCTCTCTCATCACTGATGTTTCTCGCTTTCCCTCTCCCTTCCTCTCTAAAATCAATAAAAATATACACTGAGTGGCCAGATGATGATGATCTCTGAACGCATAATCATCTGGCCACTCAGTGAGATCCTATAGAATAAAAGGCTAATATGCAAATGGTCCCCTCGACCCGGAGTTCGACCAGCAGGCAGGCCAGCCAACCGCCCATGTCCCCTCCCCCTGGCCAGGCTGGCCGGACCCCACCCATGCACGAATTCATGCACCGGGCCTCTAATATATATATATATATATACACACACTGAGTAGCCAGATTATTATGCGTTCAGAGATCATCATCATCTGGCCGCTCAGTGTATATATTTTTAAAAAAAGCACCAGACCTTCTTCAGGGGAGTGAAGTCACATCCCGCAGGTGTGTACACTGCAGGCTGCCAACACAGAGGGCCGTGGGCCCAGCTGTCCCCCCGCCCCCCCTCCCCCTCCTCCCCTTGGGGCTGTAGCTCGGGCTCTGCAGGGCCACTGGGATGGAGGACAAGCCCTGACGCCATGTCCTACCTGAACAAAGACATCCTGGTGTTTGGAGAGGATGGGCCCGGTGAAGAGGTGCTTAATGGCGCTGAGGTCCAGAATCTGGTCGCCGATGGCCACGCCGATCCGCGATCTTGGCTGGGGGGAAGGCGGCTCGGTCAGCGCAGGGCAAAGCCTCAGGCGAGCTCGGCTCAGCGGCCCAGAACGTCTGTCTGCTTAAGAACCCAAGGTCCCGCCCTGGCCGGTGTGGCTCAGTGGATAGAGCGTCGGCCTGTGGACTGAAGGGTCCCGGGTTCGATTCTGGCCAAGGGCATATGCCTGGGTTGTGGGCTCGATCTCCAGTAGGGGGCGTGCAGGAGGCAGCTGATCAATGATTCTCTCTCATCATTGATGTTTCTATCTCTCTCTCCCTCTCTAAAATCAATAAAAATGTATTAAAAAAAAAAAAAAGAACCCAAGCTCCCCCTGTAGGGTCCTTAGCACTGAACCCCAGCTCCCTGTGCCCCCCAAGGGGCTGACATGGCTGCAGTGACAGCTTTTGGTGAGGCCCAAAGGCGCCCTGGAATCTTCTGGAAGGCCAGAGGTCAAGACCCCACCCCAGCACTCTTCAGGGGGTGGTGGGAAGGGGCGATCTCCCCCAGATGCCCCTCGTGGCTGTCCCTGTACATTCCCCCAGGAACCAGCGGGGGCGGGGGCTGGGGGGAGCCTCGGGCCAGTGGCTGGATTGGTTGGAGCGTCATCCCGTACACCAAGCGTGTCACACGCAGAGGCTAACACAGGCCAGATAAACAAGGTTCGCGTGGATGTGGCCGCAAAAGAACAAAAGTTCCCATTTTCATAGAAATGTAGGTTTGTTTCGATGGAGACGTGCTGACTACAAAGGGCTGAGATTAACGAGTCATCGTTCACATAAAATAACAGAACGTTTTATTTATTTATTTAATTTATTATTTTAAAAAATATATACTTCTTTATTGATTTCAGAGAGGAAGGAAGAGGGAGAGAGAGAAGCATCAATGATGAGAGAGAATCATTGATTGGTTGCCTCCTGCACGCCCTGCACTGGGGATTGAGCCCACAATCCGGGTGTGGGGCCTTGGCCAGGAACCGAACCCGGGACCCTTCCGTCCGCAGGCCGACGCTCTATCCACTGAGCCACACTGGCTTGGGCAAATAATAGAACATTTCAATAAAAATCATTATTTTTTTCTTGAATATTAACTCACCAGACACTGAGTCATTGCACAAATGAATAAGTGTCACGCAAATATACCTATTTTTCTTCTTCTCCGAAAGCGAGATATTTCCTGTTGCGCACACCAAACCGGTCAGTCCAAGACTAAGGACGTGGCCATAGGCTGCTAGAACGTTCGCTGCCGGTATCAGTGGGGAGAGATGGTGCGCCTGCGCGTAAGGCGCGTGAGGGACGTGAATGCAACTCGATGACAGTCATCAGTCGTTAGCGAACGTTGTAGCTCGTTATTCATAATTATGTACACCAGGATATTGTAAAAATTAAGTTACAAAATTTTTATTAGAATGTTTCTTACGTATCATTACATTGGCTGGGCTGCAAAAATATTTGTTGTGGGCTGCATGTGGCCCGCGGGCCATGAGTCTGACATGCTTGCTGTACACCAAAAGGTTGTGGGTTCGATCCATGGGAATCAACCTATCCATGTCTTTTCTCTCATATCTATGTGTCTCTCACTCCCTTTTCCTTCCTCTCCAAAATCAATAAAAGCAGCCCTGGCTGGTGTGGCTCAGTGGATAGAGCCCAGGCCTGTGGACCAAAGAGTCCCGGGTTCGATTCTGGTCAAGGGCAACTATCTTGGTTGCAGGCTCCTCCCTGGTTGGGGCAGGTGCAGGAGGTAACCCATCGATGTGTCTCTCTCATATTGATATTTCTCTCTGTCTGTCTCTCTCTCTCTCTTCTACTCTCTCTACAAATCAATGGGAAAATATCCTCAGGTGAGGATTAACTGAACACACACAAGAAAACAAAAACCACAAAATCAATAAAAGCAGATCCTCGGATGAATATTAAAAAAATAAAAACAGCCCTAACCGGTTTGGCTCAGTGGATAGAGCATCGGCCTGCAAACTCAATGGTCCCAGTTTCTTTTTTTTTTTTTTTTTTAAATATATTTTTATTGATTCCAGAGAGGAAGGGAGAGGGAGAGAGATAGAATTATCAATGATTAGAGAGAACCATTGATCGGCTGCCTCCTGCACACCCCCTACTGGGGATGGAGCCTGCAACTCGGCGTGTGCCCTTGGCCAGAATTGAACCCGGGACCTTTCAGTCCGCAGGCTGACATTCTACCCACTGAGCCACACCAGCTATGGCTGTTAATGGTCCCAGTTTCGATTCCAGTTGGGGACATGTACCAGTAGGGGGTGTGCAGGAGGCAGCTGATGGATGTTTCTCTCTCATCAATGTTTCTAACTATCCATCTCCCTTCCTCTCTGTAAAAAAATCAATAAAATATATTTAAAAAATAAAATAAAATAAATAAAAACAAGCAGCCCGGCTGGCGTGGCTCAGTGGTTGAGCCTCGACCTAGGAACCAGGAGGTCAGGGTTCGGTTCCCGGTCAGGGCACATGCCCGGGTTGCGGGCTCAATCCCCAGTGGGGGGCGTGCAGGAGGCAGCTGATCTGTGATTCTCTCTCATCATTGATGTTTCTCTCTCTCTCTCCCTCTCTCTCTCTCTCTCTCTCTCTCTCTCTCTCTCCCTTCCTCCCTGAAATCAATAAAAACATATTTAAAAAAAAACACAGCAGCCGAAGCCGGTTTGGCTCAGTGGATAGAGTGTCGGCCTGCGGACTGAAGGGTCCCGGGTTCGATTCCGGTCAAGGGCATGTACCTTGGTTGTGGGCACATCCCCGGTAGGGGGTGTGCAGGAGGCAGCTGATGGATGTTTCTCTCTCATCGATGTTTCTAGCTCTCTATCCCTCTCCCTTCCTCTCTGTAAAAAGTCAATAAAATATATTAAAAAAAAAAAAATACACAGCCGAGGGGGAGGGATCTAAAGGCCAGTGGCCGCCCCCAAGGGCGTTCATTCCAGAAAAAGCCATCGGAGCACCCCACCTGCCTCTGGCCACAACGTTCCCACCTCACCGATGGGTGCTCCCCGAAACAGTGAGGACAGGACCCCCGAGGACAAATACCAGCAGCCTCCAGGCCCGGGGGGTGGGGTGCTCACGGGGTTAAGGTTTAAGTTGCCCCCCCACTTTGTACCTGCAGCCTCTGGCCAGGCCCGGCAGGTGCGAGGCCACAGGAGGCCACTGGCTGCAGGGTGGCCCCGAGGCACCCCCCTTGGGGCCAAAAGTCACCGCGGGGGGAGGGGCCCATGTGGCGCACGCTTCCTGGGCACCCTGGGGTGCAGGCCGGGTCTGGGGTCCTGCGGTTTACCTTGAAAGCTGGGAGTAGACGTCTAGGCAACATGACCACCCAGAGCCCCAAAGGAATGGGGTCCCCGTCCCCCCGCCCCGGGGGCCGGTTCACCCCGTTTGCTGATGAGCCGGTCTTCACGGGTTAACTTCTCCCTAAGTCAGGCCACACCGGTGACTTCCAACCGGCGTGTCGTGTCGCAAGAATGTTCAACCGGCATGTCGCAAGGTGGGAAGGTCGCCGGGCTGGCCACACGAAGGGAAAGTGGGGTTCATGGCCCCAAAGGGCGTCGGAGGGACCCCAGCCCCGCGGCCTGTCAGCCACGGACGACACGGGGCGTCCGCGTTCCGGGGACCCAGGGTCCCGCCGGCCTGGGAGCGCGACAGCCGAGGGAAGGGGCGTCCCCGATGCCCGCGGGGTGCCAGGGACACGCCGGCTCGGCGGGGGACCCCCGTTTGCATCTCGTTCTCACACGCAAACCTGCAGAGGCACCGGGGACCCGCGCGCGCACACGACCCGCTCCTCCGGTGCAAAGCGGCCCGGCCCCCCGCGCCCCCCGGGGCTCCTCGGGGCTCCTCGGGGCGTGCAGACGGCGCGGGGAGGCCCGAGCGGAAGGGGAGGGGTCCCGGGGAGGGGTCGCCCGCCCGCGCCCTCGGCTCACGTTGGCTGCGGTGGAGAAGACGCCGTAGGGCAGGTTTTGGATGGGGAAGTCCGAGTCCGGGGCCACCGACACGAACGACATGCTGACGAGATGGGAGCCGCGAGCGGGACTCCCGACTGGGCCCGGCGGTCCGTCAGCCGGGAGCGCTCCTGCGGACCCGCCTCCCCGACGTGACGGACAGCCCTCCGGTGACCACGCCCCCATAAAGCCCCGTCCAACTGGTCACGCTTCCCGCCAGCCCCGCCCCGCTGACCACGCCCCTCGTCACTCCGGTCCCGTCCCCCGCTGACCACGCCTCACGGAAAGCCCCGCCCAATTTGCCTCCGGTACTCCCGCCCCCTCTGAGCACGCCCCCGGAAGCCCCGCCCCATTGGCCACGCTCCCGGAAGCCCCGCCCTCTGACCACGCCTCTGGCAGCCCCTTCGCCTCCGACCACGCCTCTCGCAGCTCCGTCCCCGCTGACCACGCCTCCCGGAAGCCCCGTCCAACTAGCCCCCCGGTACTCCCGCCCCCTCAAACCACGCCTTCCGGAAAGCCCCGCCCCGTTGGCCACGCCTTCTCGTTAAAAGCCCCGCCCCATAGACCCCGCTATCCTCCCGAAGGCCATTGACTTGTTCAGTCTGCAAAGGCCCTGACCCTCCCCCTTAAAGGCGGCAATGTTTCATTCTGTGAGCAGCTTGGTCAACACCGGGTACAGACAGGTGCTCCGTGAATGCTTCAGGGATTAATACAAAACTACTGACGAAGAACAACCGATCCCTAGCTGATGAGGCCCACTCTATGCGGGGCTCGGGGACCCCGCAGCACAGCAGCGTGGGGGGCGTATTCACTGAGCCTGTGTGAGCCATGGCGGGCCAGGGACTCCCGCTGAACACACACGGGTTAATGGGAGCCTAGATGATCAAGCCGTGCAGAGAGAAGACCGAAAGCTTTGGGGGGAAGCGGGTGTGTGTATGTGGGGGGGTGGGGGTGGTGGGTAAGGGGTGTGGCCATAAGATGATTGAAGGGGAAGGAAGATTTCATCGTTTTAAAATAGATTTGCCAAACCCTCTAATTACATAGTGTCTGAAAATGCCAAAACCGTTCCACTTGAAAATAAAAACCATTGGGAGTCACTTGCAAATACACTATTTCCTTTTCTCCTTTTTGGGGTGGGGATTTGTTGAACATGCCCATTACAATGATAAAAAATAAAAATAAAAAAAGATTGCCTATCATCCCACAAACCTCCATTCTTCACATTTTCCCGTTACTTGTTCATTCCCCTTGTGTTTTTTAAAAATATATTTTTTATTGATTTCAGAGAGGAAGGGAGCAACATCAAGGAGAGAATCATTGATCAACTGCCTCTTGCACGCCCCCTACTGGGGATCGAGCCCGCAACCTGGGCAAGTGCCCTGACCAGCATCGAACCCGGGACCCTTCAGTCCACAGGCTGACACTCTAGCCATTGCGGCAAAACGGGCTCGGGCTGTTCATTCCCTTTGCAGGCACAGCATTTCCCCATCTTTGTGAACTTCACGGAGGGCCATTTCTCAGTCTGGGCCTCCATTTTTCTCCTGAACACGTTTCCCCGGGGCCAAAAAGGCTTCATTCCTCTCATTCTCACCGGCTGATGAAGCTTCGACGCTTTGGATGGTAACAGAGCAGTGGATGGAGATCTTTGTGGCCACTTACTGTTGGTGGGATCTGCGACATAATTTTGAATGTAAGCCGTGAGAGTGGGCAGCCCTCGGTTTCTCTTTTTTTAAATATTTTTTATTGATTTCAGAGAGGAAGGGAGAGGGAGAAACATCCATGATGAGAGAGAATCATGGATCAGCTGCCTCCTGCACGGCCCCCACTGGGGATTGAGCCCACAACCCGGGCATGTGCCCTGACCAGGAATCGAACCTTCGGACCATAGGCTGATGCTCTATCCACTGAGCCACACCGGCTAGGGCCAGCCCTTGCTTTCTGACTTTGAAAGGGAATGAGTTGCCTCTTTGTAGAAGGTGCCTGCTTTCTGTGGGACTGGTTTTACACAGAAACTATCAGCATAAGGAAATTCCTTCCGAGTGCTAATTGACCGTGACTTTTTAAACATCACGAATGACTGCTAAATTCTATGAAATACTTGATCTGAATCTGTTGAGACAGTTCTAATGGATTCTCTATTTTCATCTGTTCATGTGATAAATTACACTTAACAGATTTTCATGCTAAGCCACCATCACATACTAAGATAGGACGTACACGTAGTACGTGAATACATGTAAACCTAGCGCTCTGGATTGTGACATACTGCTGTTTTACATAGTATTTCATGGTTTAAAAAAGGAAGGCTGCCTGGGAAAAGCTCGGAAACCACAGGATAAATGGCCTTTTAAGCGTCTTTCTCACTCCACAATTCTCCAACTGCTTGGTCTGAATTATGTGCGGTTTTTCTTTTTTTTTCTTTTCATAGTTAGTTCTCTTTATAGACTCTGGTTGTAGGAACAGGGTGCCTGTGGGCCGCCGGGGCCACCACACGGACAGGGCTGGGCCATCTACAGGCCCACCCACCAAGAGGGCTGTACCGGGGTGCCAACGCTCAGCCAGGACTCCAAAGTTAAGTCCGAGCTGGCCAGGCAGGCGGGGCGGGCAGGGTGGGGTTGGCAGGGGCTGTAAACATGGCCGGGGGGGGGCCTGCCCACCCCCTGGTGGTCTGTCACCCGACACAGCGCAGCCGGGCAGGGCTGTGCTCTGGCAGCTCTGGATCTGGTCCACCCACGGCTGAGCTGGCGGCACATGCTGGGCACAGAAGCTGTAAACACGACTAGTCGCCTTCACGTCGAAGAAGGCCGTCTCGTCCATGGTTTTGGGGGCGCCCACGGTGAGAGTGGCAGACACCACGGCCTCCACCTCTGCCAGGGGGATGACCCCCTTGCATGCTGCACCCATGCTGTGATCTCGCGTTTTTCAGTGGATAGAGTGTCGGCCTATGGTCCCAAGGGTCCCTGGTTTGATTCCTGGTCAGGGCATGTGACCGGGTTGCGGGCCGATCCCCAGTAGGGAGTGTGCAGGAGGCAGCTGATCAGTGATTCTCACCATTGATGTTTCTCTCTCGCTCCCGCCTTCTCCCTTCCTCTCTGAAATCAATAAAAATATAAAAAAGAGAGAGAAACCAAAAACCTCCGTTTTTCTAATCCTGCCAGAACGGCAGCTTCTCCTCTGCTGACTCGGGGGTGGCAGACCACACACAGCAGGCAGCCAGACAAGAGCTAGCACGTCTGACGGCGACGTGACAGCCGTTCTCGGCTTTAAAGAAATGCTGACATCTTGACCTCTCAGGAATGTGAGATCCCAGTGGAACGGGAGGATGAGTCGCAGACAGATGCAAGCTGAACAGCGGGAGGCTCTCACAGAATTCGTGAAGGAGGAACGTGCAGGACGAGGAGGAGCCCGCCGAACTGCCAGGAGAGTGACAGAGAAAAGGCAAGCACACGGGGCAGGTGGTGGTTTTGCTTTTTATTTAATCAAAGGCTGGTGGGTAAACATAAATACAGCACAGTTACTTCAGATCATTCTTCATATTGTGTACACACAGACCGAGGAACGCAATCTGAAAGAAATCCGCAGTCAGCAATGAAATGCACACAGCTTCTCCTTCCCTCGTTTCAAAAAAAAAAAAAAAAAAAAAAATTAAAACATACAAACTCTAGGATCTCATCAGCACACTCTCTCCTGTGACAAATGATTCAGACATAAATAGTGGGTGCAAAGAAACTCTACGCTAACATATGTATAACCTTTGTTAATGAGAAAAACAAAAAAACCAAACAGAAGCAGCCATAATGATTAAGATACATTCAGTTACCGGTAACTAGCTTTGCCCTAAAGGGCATTATCAAAAGAGAAATCGTGCTGCAGAGAAAAAGCTATATATACATACACAATGAGAAAATAAACCGCAAGATTAACGCATGCATGTTTAATACTGGGGGGGAGGTGGGGGAGAATCACAGTCCTCGAGGTTTCTCCGCGTTTGTTATAAAAGCCCTCTGCACTCAACTAAAATGAAAATGATCTTAAAAAGGATAATACTTGGAAAGTTTACTTAAGTCTTCTCAGCCACAGAAACTGCAATGGAAATAAATGTTCAGAGTCATTTTCAAAACAAAAACAAAAATCTATTCTTCTGGTGACATGCATGATTAAAAAGGGTCTATGCAAGATACACTGCTCTACCTTCCCAGGGACGAGGAAAAAACACCTCAAGTCAAGGTTTGGTTTGCAAGATGGTCAAAGGATTTTGTATTCCAGCAGGAGTTCAAATCTTCTGGATCTTTTCGCCGACCACCACCGGGTTCTCTTTTCGGATTTTCTCAGCGGCGTCGGCCTTGTAATTGTAAGAGCAATTGTGTACATCGGAGTATCGGTGTACACCGCAGTAAACATTCCCACACCGGCATTCAAACCCTAAAGGGGACGAACACACACGCCTGAGTGGGGTACAGGGTGGAAATGAGGAGCACATTTCATGTTCAGCACATCATGTATTCAGGCGACAGCGAGAGCATCGTTCGACACCAGCGCTTTCACAGCCCGAGAACCGTCTAGAAGTTCACTAACGGGCCGCTTCAGGCTGGTACCAGAGTGCTCTCAGCACCGCTCTGGGCTCAAGCTCCCTCACCTACGACAGGGCCCCAACTACCTCCTGTCAAAGCAGGTTGCGAAGAGGAAAATGTGAAACATTTCTCGAATGCAAACTCTGCAACGTGAAAACAGGCACACCAGGGCAGGCTTAAATTTTAACTAAGACCAACGACCCCTATGACACCACTGTTAACGAGTAACAGCGTCCGCACCAGCTGTCCTTGGCTAACCCCCCGCCCCCCATGGAAAGGGAGCTGAACTTTGGCTCCATGGGATGTAGTTAGGGTGCCCGTGCATGAATCCACTAACGCAGGCCAATGACTGAGCCGCTCTGAGCTTCACTGCTTCTGTAATCTATATATATATAAAAGCCTAAGCGACTGCTATGACTGGTCAATACAGTGACCCGTCAACCAGTCGCTATGACATGCACTGACCACCGGGGGCAGATACTCAATGCAGGAGCTACCCCCTGGTGGTCAGTGCGCTCCCACAGACAACCTCCCACGGTCCCTCCCCCCCGGCTGGCCGGCCCCAATCGACTGCCCCCAACCGGGACTGGGCAAGACGGCCCCCATCGGCCCCAATCGCCAGCCAGACCGAGGGCCCCACCTGTGCACGAATTCGTGTACCGGGCCCCTAATTTGGGAATAATATGTTACTGGGAGGATTAAATGAAGACTGTGTTACTTGACACATGGTAAGCATGCGACCAACGTTCCTTCGTTTAGGAAAATGCCCAGCGTTGATGCTGAAGGAGAGACGGAAGGAGAGGGGATGGGTTGTACACAAAACTGGTCCCGCACCCCAAATGAGGATTTGATGGTGGGAGAGAATTACTGGGAGTGGAACGCAGGATTTTAAACACTGACCATGCCTTTACTACATTTCCTAAACTTGAAAACTATATTCTGTAGCTTCCTAAGCATGAATAAAAAGGAAGCCAGCAGTGACCCCAGGCAGACAGACTGGGCAGGGGGAGGGACAGGAATTCTCCGGCCTCCGCTGAGAGTTGGAGAGTTTCTGAGAGTTAGAAGGACTCTATTTGATACTGAATAACGTGTATTTCCAAGTGTCGTATCTGCGCATGCTCGGATGGGCCAGTCCGAAACATCTTGGATCTGAGACTAAAACCGCCTTCCTCTTTACCGCCCACCTGCCCCTTGGCAGGGACACCTTCCTCAAACCGTTTTGCTCAAAACCTGACCTCCTCTCCTCTCAGCTCGCACTGAAGCCAGCACAATGCTGGGCACATGGTGGACAATGAATGGTCACTAGTGTAGCTGCAACTGCTCCCCCAAATGCACCCATCCACAGCGCTAGCTCACCTCTGCTCTGCCTGACCCTCACGTGCTCTGCCCACGCCACCTTCCTGCTCCTGGTCCCTGCCCCCGCCCTGTTCCTTCCCTTCTCGAGTTTTCCTTCAAGCGATCCTTTCTGGCTGAAACGCCCGTTTCCATCAGGGAAGTCCCGCTCATCTCTCAAGTTCCAGCTACATCATCTGTCTTCATCACACTTTCCTCTACAGCCTCTCCTCCTCCTCTTCTTTTTTTAAAATACATTTTTATTGATTTCAGAGAGGAAGGGAGAGGGAGAGAGAGAAACTCAACGAGAGAGAATCATGGATCGGCTGCCTCCTGCACGCCCCATACTGGGGATCGAGCCCGCAACCCGGGCATGTGCCCTGACCGGAATCGAACCTGAGACTCTTCAGTCTGCAGGCCGACGCTCTATCCACTGAGCCACACCAGCCAGCGCTCCTCTTCTTTTACATAATAAATCAATCACTCCCGTCCCTGAACTCCCAAACCAATCCATGTGATTGCACTTCATACACTTTCTTGGCTAAATACCCAAGTAGCATCTTGAACACTTTTTTCTCCCTCTCCTAGCAACACCGCCATCTGACAGCCCTGCCATAGTAGTCAACACGGATCCGTCACTTGCTATGTGGCAGCCCGGGGCGCCTCCCCTTACGTGTGTTCACATGTGTGAACTCACGGAACCCTCACAGCAATCTCGGATGAGCCCTTTACCCACAGTCCTTCCCAGCTCGCCCGGCACGGACACAGCCTCTCCACTGCGGGTCCCCTCCAGGCAGGGCCACAGCGCCTGCCACGCTGACCTGACTTGTCAACACCCTCACCCTCAGCTGAAGAGAAAACTATTCACTCCACTTTCAGGGACGCCATTAGATCTGCGTTTATTTCCTTAGGAAAGCGCAGAAGCGGAGCATGCCCAGGAGCCCCTCTCGGGGAAACAGAGCGAGCGCGCTGAGGCCGGGGCAGGGGGCCAGGCGGCACTGGGCATGCAACCCTACGCTGGAAGCGTTGGCTCGGAGCTCTTACCAGTAAGTCCCACTTTCTTCCGGCACATGAAACAGCGGTTCTTTTTCTGTTTTGGCTTTTCGAGAGATTTGTCCTGCTCTTCGGTCGGCGGCTGCGCCGTATCTGATACTGAAGCTGACAAAACAGGAGCGCGGGGAGATCCGTCAGTCAGGAATCGGAGGGCGGGGGGGCGGGGGGGGGGTCTGGGTAGTTCCCTTCCCCGACCCCAGCCCACCCGGCTGGTCTGTTATCCAGAGGATAAAGGAGGAATTTGGTGACATTAAGTCACAAAGCAGTTTATAGAACCCCATGTTAAATGCATGTGGGTATATGTGTAATGTATGTGCACACATGTTCACAGTGACTACGGGAAGTGTTGTGATTTCTATTTTTGTGTGTGATAATTACGTATTTGACCAATACAAGGCATGCACACACACACACACACACACACACACACACACACACTCACTCACTCACTCACTCACTCACTCACTCACTCACTCACTCACTCACTCTACTGGTTACCCTAATGCAGTGGTCGGCAAACTCATGAGTCCACAGAGCCAAACATCAACAGTACAACGATTGAAATTTCTTTGGAGAATCAAATTTTTTAAATTTAAACTTCTTCTAACGCCACTTCTTCACATTGACTCGCCCAGGCCGTGGTGTTTTGTGGAAGAGCCACACTCAAGGGGCCAAAGAGCCGCCTGTGGCTCGCGAGCCGCGGTTTGCCGACCACGGCCCTGGGCGAACTTGTAACATTGCTGGGTCAGAACTACGTAGGTTCCTAGGGGGCCGGGGGAAGGGGCCGAAACCAAGACTCAGTGGAACACGAAGGACGTTTACAACCTCCGGAATGTCGCGCATAAAACCTCTGAAACGCTCGGAAGCAGGTAAACTGATGAACTGTTAGGATGAGGATCACAGTGGGTGCATTTAAGGAGTGCCACCAAGGCCGGCGGGACCGGGATCCGCGTCCCATGGCTGCCCCGGAGCCCGTGACCTTTCCGTCACCGGCCACCGAGGTCGCCACCACACGCGTCTGCAGCACGACCCGCAGACATGACCTCTGCTCCCCAGCGCTGCCTGCCTGGATCAAGGCCTCAGCCCCCCCATTTCATCACAGGCTCCTCCTCCTTCAGGATCTACGGCTCAGCCTATGGGTCACGCCAGCCCCTCTGCCCACTCCGCCCTCCCCCAGCCCAAAGGCTTTCCTGTCTCTCCCTATGCCATCGAGGTCACTGTCATCTTCTTCTAGAAAATGTTTACTGATGAGAGAGAGAGAGGGCAGGGAGAGAGAGAGAGAGAGAGAAAAGGAGGCAGGGAGAAAGAGGGAGAGAGAGGGAGAGAGAAGGAGGGAGGGAGGGAAGCGGGGGGGAGTAAGAGAGACATTGATTTTTTGTTGTCCCCTTCTCTATGCATTCACTGGTGGGTTCTTACGTGTGCCCTGACCTTGGCATATCTGGACGATGCTCTAACCACCTGAGCTACCCAGCCAGGGCCACAGTCTTTTTATTTTTAATTTTTTTTTTGTTTTTATTGATTTCAGAGAGAGGAAGGTAGAGTGAGAGATAGAAAGAAACATCAATGAGATTGATGATTGATTGGCTGCCTCCTGCACACACCTTACTGGGGATCCAGCCTGCAACCCAGGCATGCACCCTAACTGGGAATTGAACCCGTGACCTCCTGATTTACAGGTCAATGCTCAACCACTGAGCCACTCTGGCCAGGGCCACAGTCTTGATAAGGCCGAGTGACGCTCCTGTCCCGCAGGACGCCCCTGCCTCAGTCCTCTGCAGCTCTCCCTCTGATCACCAACACGGGCCACGTACGTGAACCCCTCTATAACCCATGCTTCACAGTCGCCCGTCGTCGGCCCTAAGTGACAAATCTAAGTGCGTTCCAGCAGGCAGGACCGGAAGCGAGACATGAGCCCACACTGGTTAGCGCATCTGACACGCTGTCAGGGCAGGACCCCCCGTGTTCGTCCCTTTCCCCAGGACCGCCGACCGCACGGCAGGCAGCCACACACGTCTGCTGGACTGACCGACTGACTCCCCCACTGTCTTCATGGGCCCCCTTTCCCCACCTGCATGGTAAGCCCACGGAGCGGCAATGCATGTCTTACTCCGCTGGCATCGCCAGCACCTGCCGCAGAACTACCCGTAGGAGCTGCTCACACATTGGATGCAGTGAATTCTAAGCCAGCTCAGCTGACGTGCCATTTTAACCAATATGATGAGGGCCAAACACCACAAACCAGCAGGTACAGAGGCGCCAGCTACGTGTGAGCACGGCACCCCGGCATCTGACCTGATGGGAGGGAGCGCTAATACACAGTTTATTTCTGAAAAAGCACATGGAAAACAGATCCAGAGACAGAGAAGCATCGATCAGGCTGTCAAACCTCAGAGGGAAGGGAGGGTGGGGGTGAGGGCATGAGTGGGGGTGGGGGTTAATAGGGGGATAAGGACACATATGTAACACCTTAATCAATAAAGAAATTAAAAAAAAAAAAAAAGAAAAAGCACACGGACACGGGAGACCCTTTACTGTCAATCACTGACGGTCCCTGCATGTCAACCCCACGCGGGTGGGGCTGCATGCCGCGTTTCTGGTCCTACCCTCAGACCTAGAAAGTTCCCCATAAGGCTGGGCTCAGAAAAGGTGTGACCTGCAGCCTGAAAAGAATCCTATATAACAAACGGCTAATATGCAAATCAACCGAACGGCAGAACGAATGGTCACTATGACGTGCCCTGACCACCAGGGGGCAGACGCTCAACGCAGGAGCTGCCCCCTGGTGGTCAGTGTGCTCCCACAGGGGGAGTGTCGTTCAGCCAGAAGCTGGGCTCACCGCTGGCGAGCACAGCAGCGGTGGCGGGAGCCTCTTCCACCTCCATGGCAGCCCTAAGGATGTCCGACTGACAGACATCCCCCGAGGGCTCCCCGACTACGAGAGGGCACAGGCCGGGCTGAGGGACCCCCCAGAGTGCACGAATCTCGTGCACCGGGCCTCTAGTCTATTCTATGTTTGCCTCTGAAATCTCGAAGCTGTAATATCTCACCTGTTCTCCCACTTCATTCGAATAAGCGTACGTGAATAGCCCTTTAACAGCAGGGCCACCTCAAGGTGGGGTTCTGAACAGAACTGGTTTGCCTGCTGAGACGCCAACTCTGAGTGGCAGGTGGGAATGGAGAAGCGAGAGACACGGCGATCTGCGGGGCACACGGACGCCAGTGCTCAGCCAAGGACACCCCACATGACTAAACCTGGAGAGCCGAGTGGTTTCTCTTTAACGGGGCGGATGCGCCACCCCCCACGCTCTGCACCAGGACCATCTGAGAGCTGGAGAACGAGGGCCCAGCGTGAGGCCGGTTGCGTCCACTCTCCCCTCATGCTGGGGGCCGCGGCCTGAACTGAAACACTCCCCAAGTGGCTTTGTGGGAAAGACGACAGTCCCTGTGCAAGTCCGTGACTCCCAGGCTGGTTCCCTCCGTTCTACCGAGACCTAAGACCAGAGCGTGCCTGGTCCTCCTATGTAAAAGGAACAGGCAATCCCTCCAAAGGGCCGAGCAGTGGCCTCAAGGCCAAAGGCCCGTCATCTTGTTGAGCCGGAAGCCAACGAGGGCAGTGTCCTCGTGCAGCAGGGCTCCCTGTTCCGGGAGGAGGGTGTCTGCGTGTTGCTCATTCACAGCGGCGGCTGCGGGGCGGCAGCCTCGGGGCCCAGAGGTCTTTGGGGGCCTCCACCAGGCACCACGCTGGTCAAGCAGCCTGCGCAGCACTCGCTCGTGCGAGTCCCAATGGGAATCCCAACCAGACAAGAGTCTACGGCCACGGCTGTTGATACACCTCCCAAAGCAGCAGGCAGGTAAGGTCAGCTTAACCCCACAGGGAGGGCCACAGCCAAGGGAACAGGCCCTCTGCTCTGGGTGCTGTGGAAGGAAGACAGGAAGAAGTCGGAAGGCAGGCAGGCAGGCAGGCAGGCAGGAAGGAAGGAGGAAGGAAGGAGGAAGGAAGGAAGGAAGGAAAAAAGGAAGGAAGGAAGGGAGGGAAGGAAGGGAGGAAGGAAGGAAGGGAGGAAGGGAGGAGGAAAGGAAGGAGGAAGGAAGGAAGGAAGGAGGAAAGAAAGGAGGGACGGAAGGAGGGAAGGAAGGAAGGAAGGAGGAAGGAAGGAAGGAAGGAAGGAGGGAAGGGAGGAGGGAAGGAAGGAGGAAGGGAGGAAAGAAGGAAGGAGGAAGGAAGGAAGGAGGGAAGGGAGGAGGGAAGGAAGGAGGAAGGGAGGAAAGAAGGAAGGAGGGAAGAAGGAAGGAGGAAGGGTAGGAAGGAAGGAAGGAGGGAAGGAGGACACGCATACAGACATGAGTATGTACAGCTATTAGCACTGCCTCTGTGCATACGCACCCGCAGGGTGAGGAATGAAATGAACATCACAGCAGATCCAGTGTCCATGGCACAGGACGTGTATCCTTCCTCCCAGAGCCATGACAGGCCTCTCAAGGATTGCTGGGGCATGGGGGCGGGGGCTCTGCTGTTCAGATGCACGCCCCACCCTGGGGACACGGAGCAGCTGCTCGACTGACACTTACCGAGTAAGCGCACACGTTTACCATTGACACGTACTTCCCTCTCTAGACCGCCTGTCCCGACATGCAAAAGGAGGGGCTGGGCCAAATGATCGTTAAGTGCCTCCCAGCTCAAAAATTCCTTACAAAAGGCCCTAACCAGTTTGGCTCAGTGGATAGAGTGTTGGCCTGCGGACTGAAGGGTTCCAGGTTCGATTCCGGTCAAGGGCATGTACCTTGGTTGCGGGCACATCCCCAGTAGGGGGTGTGCAGGAGGCAGCTAATCAATGTTTCTCTCTCATCGATGTTTCTGACTCTCTATCCCTCTCCCTTCCTCTCTGTAAAAAAGCAATAAGATATCTTTAAAAAAAGAAAAATTCCTTACAAAAGGAGAACCTTTTAGACATTCAAGAGAAATAGAGGCCTGTCTGGTATCAGGGTCCAAAAGAAATATGGGAGTCATCTATGTAATTTTCTGTTTTCCAGCAGCCACATTAAAAACTAAAAACAGATAAATCGATATACATTATCATTTAAAAATGTAATCACTACCAACCATATTAATGAAGTAATAGTTCATATTTTTTGTGTGCTAAGTTGTCAAAACCCAGAGCACACATTAAGCTGACAGAGTAACTAGCAAATACATCATAGACTAGACTAGCAGCCCTGCGCACGAATCCGGGCACCAGTAGCTCTCTGCGGGGCATGGCCGCTCTGTGCCCACTGCCCAGAGGCCCATCTGTGACCAGGCACGGAACGCTTGCCTTGTCACCGGGGTGACGATGCAAGCGCCCTCGCCCTCTCACCCCCCGCCCCCCGTCCAGAGGCCCTCTGCGGCTGGGGTGGAATGCTTGCCTTGTCGCTGCGGTGACGAAGCAAGCATTCTGCCAGGCCGCTCATGTTGCCCGCCCCCCACCCACATGCACTAACCAGTGTGGGCTCATGTCTCGCTTCTGGTCCTGCCTGCCGGCATGCGCTTAGATTTGTCACTTAGGGCCGACGACTGGGGGACTCCGGCAGGGCTGAGAGGACTGGGCGCTGCCAGCTTTGTGATGGAGTGACGGTTAATTTGCATATTACACTTTTATTACATCGGATAAGTAGTTCATTTTAGACTAGCCTGTTTCCACTGCCCAACAGACACTCGAGCTGGTGGCCACCATTTGGGACAGAACAGCTCTATCAATGAGACCAGTTTCTATCAGCAGCTACCTGGGGGCAAAAACTGTTGAATGAATCTCTTTAAAATACAACTTTTCTTCTTTATCTTTTTAGAAATATATTTTTACTGATACCAGAGAGGAAGAAAAAGAGAGGGAGAGAAGAAGGGAGGGAGGGAGGGAGAGAGAAACACTGATCAGCTGCCTCCTGCACGCCCCCCACTGGGGATCGAGCCCTGACTGGAAACAGAGAACTGTGAGCTCCTGGTTCATAAGTTCAACCACTGAGCCACGCCGGCTGGGCCAACTTTGTTTCTTAAACAGCTCTCTTCCCTGACCACAGGCGAGAACCAAGCAGCTTTAGGATTCTCCACAATCTGGTTCCAAATCATCTTTCCAGCTCTAGTTCCAACATACACCTCCTGACACAGCCCCCAGAACCTGTGTCCTCACGGCCCTTCCCCAATGGCACCCTCCTGCCCGGTACACCTCCTGACACAGCCCCCAGAACCTGTGTCCTCACTCCCCTTCCCCAATGGCACCCTCCCGCCCTGCACGCTTCTGCTTGCCATTTCTTTTCCTCTCACGCACCTGTCGTCCATGCACATGGAATCACTCACACAGCAGGCGCCCCCTGCCCCGGCCCTTGCATTTAGCAGGTTTCAATGTTCGCCCTGTGGTAGCAGCACCAGCACGTCATCCCTTTCCGTGGTTGAGTAACATCCTGTGTGTAGGTTTGCCCACTCACCTGCTGACGGCCACTGGGTTGCCCCCACATTTTGGTAATTGTGAGCAAGGCCCGTGCCATGCTTCCTCAAGCTGCTGTCTGACTGCCCACCCGCATGCCCACACCACGCGTCTGGATTATGGTTGCGTGTCGTTTAGCCCTCCGCCCAGTTGGCTCTACTTTTTCTAGACTGTTTTGGCCTACTCGCCCACTCTTTACAATCGGGATAAATCTGATTTTGAATCCACGCAGCTTGCCTAAATTAGTTCAAAGGGACTGTTCCTCTCTGACTGTCTGAGCCACTGATTCAACGGTTCGGCTCTGTATGGAGGCAGGACCCCGCCGAGCTGGAGAGAGCCCGAGACCCTGCCTCGCTCGGCCACGCTAAGCCGGACGGTGACCCGCTGCCCTAGAATGCTCCCGTGACGGGGAGCTCACCCCTCAGGACAGCCTTCACTCCACTGGTGGGAAGCTGCAAGCTCTCTCCCGGTCACCTCCCAAGGGGCTCGTTAATACTGACATTCCATCCCTTTCCACTTGCTCCACCTGAAACCTGCCTAACCATGCTGCTGCTCTCCGCCTCCCAGCTGAGGACGAGCCACACGGACAGTGCCACAGACCCGAACGCATCAGTGCCCCCCTTGTCTTACTTCACACGCCCAGGGGATAACGACATTTTGGGAATCTTTCCATTTCTACTTCTAAAATACCCCTCATCTCTACCTTTTCTTAAACATTTTTATTCAACTAAAAAACAAAACTATACACGTATAGTATTTATGAGTTTATAATGATACTAGAGGCCCAGTGCACGAAATTCATGCACTGGAGGGAGGGTTGTCCCTCAGCCTGGCCTGTGCCCTCTCACAGTCTGGGAGCCCAGCAATCGATTGCTCCAAAGAGTCAGGCCCTGCCCTGCTGGCTGGGGCTCCATGACGGATCACCCCTGCAGAGGGAGGCCCGTCCACCTGCCACAGGCTGCCAGTCAGTGGCCTGGGCCTCCCACTTTGGGGCGATCATGGAGGCCCCCAATTGACTGCCCCCTGGCCTGGGCCTCCCTCTGCAGGGTGATCATGGGGCAATGGCCGGGACCCCAACCAATTGCATGGCACCCGCCTTGCTGGCCTGGCTCCAGTAGGTGTCACAGCGTGGTCATCCGGATGGTTGTCCCGCTGTTCAGCCATTCGGTCAATTTGCATATTATGCTTTTATTATTATGGACGAGAGGCCCGGTGCACGAAATTCGTGCACGGGGGCACGGGTGGTCCCTCAGCCCAGCCTGCACCCTCTCCAATCCGGGCCCCCTCAGGGGATGACCCCTGTTGGATCGGGCTTAACCCGGCAGTCAGACATCCCTCTCACAATCTGGGACAGCTGGCTCCTAACTGCTCACCTGCCTGCCTGCCTGATCACCCCTAACTGCCCTCCCCTGTCGGCCTGATTGCTCCTAACTGCCTGTGCCTTGGCCCCTGCCACTGTGGCTTTGTCCGGAAGGAGGATCAGACGACCGGAAGATGTCCGGTTGACCCAGTCTAATCAGCATATTACCCTTTTATTAGTATAGATGTTGGGTGGACTAGAATAGTTATGTTGGCCAGATAGCACATTTTCTTGCTATAGAAAACTGGCAAATAAGCAATTTATGCCAATCATTTGTTGGGCAAGAAGTCAGAGCAAGGGGAATTGGCTGTCTTATCGGATTTAGACTTGAGCAAACTGAGGCGGAGAGGGGCACATGTGCCTGTCATCGCCATGCAAACACCGTGCACAATGGAAGGCTCCCTGGCCAGGGTGCCTTCCCCCTTGAAAGTGTGCCACGGGCCAATGTGACACTGCGCATCCCTGGCCTGTCTTCAATTCACACACCGGGAGAATTAACTCAGGACACACAAGGGCCATCTAACAAATGCCTCCTCTACCATCTCGGTGGCTGAGAGCCTTCCTACACGCTTCCACATCTTCTAGGTCACTGGGCTCCACGGCGGGGACACAGGGAGGAGGGGCCAGGACAAGAGAAGCCACCTGTAAATGCAAGCAACGCCTGCACCTGCTGTGCTGAGTCACGGGTGGGGAGAGAGGTGAGTCCAGTTCAAGAGCCTCTTAGAAAATTGGAGTCAAGAACAGGAGGTTCCTCTCAAACCAGCAGCCCCAGTTTGCTCGGAGAGGAAGCAGCACTTAGGCTAAACTGGCTGAAATAATCACAGATAATCATATAACACAACCACACATTCAGTTACATGTGTCTGTCAAACGAATCAAAACATGACATTGCTAAGTCTATGATGCTGACATAATTACACATACATGGGAAGTGGAATCAGTTCCCAGCATCTCCGTCAGTTAAACACTTGAGAACAGAAAATACTCTGCTCAGAAGGAAAATAAACCTATATACTAGTATATAAAAGGCTAATATGCAAAGTGTCCCTTTGGGAGTTTGACCAGGAGACCAGGAGTTTGATAGCTCACTATGACGTGCACTGACCACCAGGGGGCAGTGCAAAACATGGCGGGTGACCAGGGAAGGAGGAGGCGGGGAACCTGATTGGCTCTGATTGCCGGCCAGGCCTAGGGACCTACCCATGCACGCATTTCGTGCACCGGGCCTCTAGTGTAAGAATATTTGAGGCAACCAATTTAAGAACTGTAAGCAGAGAGGACAGTGCCCGACCCATCACCAACGTGACATAAATGACAAAGGAGACGCTGGCTCGTATGCAAACCTTGCAGGTCTTCTGTCTCAGGCGCTGCTTTGTCCGCAGATGTACTATCCCCTTGGGAAGATGCTACAGATTCTGATAAAAGTGGCTGATTTGATACAGGACTAGAAAAGCAAACACATTTAGGTTTTAAAACAACATCTCTGCGCATGAACGGTAACTAAAGGGATAAAAGAAGAGTTCAGCATATCTAACGAGATCATTAAGACAAGAATCCACAGAAAAATACCTTTGATCACTGAATCACAGAGCTTTGAAACTGGAGGCTCATTTGGACCCCCATTTATGTTTTGGAAATAAGGCAACAGGTGTGTCCTGCGTGTGTGAATTCACTCAATGAAAACTGGCAGGATAAAGACACGCCCGGGCAGCCCTAATGCAAAGTTTACGAAATCCTGGCAAAATGGAGCTGAACATCTCAGGTCATGAAGTGAAAAAAGAAACGATGTAGTAGAGATTACCATTTGTTTCCTAACAGTAGAATAAAAATAAAACAAATACTCCGTATTTTCTGGCTTCTAAATGATGTGATGTCCAAGTTAAAAACAAAATACACTACAATACCAATAAATGTGAGTGCCACAGCATGGTATGAAACAGAGTGGACCGTGACAAGACTACTTTTTAATATGAAATGCTAACACTTGCAGAATAAGACTATAGTTGGGAGAACTTAGCATCCTTCAGAAAGACTTAAGGGGAGGTTCAGATATACGAGGAGGAATAGGAAAAAGCTGTCTGAATAGGAAATCTAAAAGACAACCTTCCCAACCCCCATCTCAATGTGAAAACCAAAAGAAGCCTTTTCTAACTCGTCAGGAATAATAATGAGACAGACAGAATGTTAGGCCAGTTAATCCTGACGTGACCTGACATGGTTTTCCTTAACAGGCCTGATCCCACACGGAGTATGCTCTTCACTTCCTCGCTCCCCTGTCCCGCCCAGAGACCATACCTACCTTGGCTGCAGAGATGAAGACGTCGAGTCTAGTGTGGACGGCGCTTCCGGGACACTGCCGTCTGTGCACTGAACTGGTAAAGAGTCAGACAGACTACTGACAGACGTGGCTGCAATGGTACCACATTTCGTATTAGTGATTCTGCACTCGGGACAGTCCACCACCTTATCTAAAAAAATCAAGATCGGTTTTCCACAAAACACAGCACATGAACTTGGTTTTACTATATAACCCCATATTATAAAAAGTCTGTGGTCGTCACACCATAACGACTGATCACCAGGAGGCTGTGTGCATGGCAGGTACGCGGGGGTGGGTGGGGACTTGACCAGGAGGTGCACTGGGGTACTCCGGAAATCGTGCAATTTCGCGCACTGGGTCACTAGAGTATGCTGGTTCATTGCTTTTAGTTAAAGTGTTTTCAATACTACGGTTTTCCAATGAAAATACCAGGGATTTTTAGCCACAAAGGAAACCACACACACTGCACATATTTGCACATGGAGCTCCTGCTCTCTGGACGAAGAATCACCAGGCCCTGTGCCTCCCAGACATCTTCCAAGCCCCAGCGCAGAAGCGAGATGGTGGCAACGAGATAACGTCGCAGGAAGGCAAACCCAGGCTCAGAAGGAAACCCGTGCTCAGCACATTAGGTCGCAGTATTTTCCCCGTCCTTCATCAGGCATAAATGTAGATGACGATTTCAGTTAAAAAACAGTCATTTATACTGAGTGACCTAAGCCTTCAGAAAAATTGGAGAAGTTTGAACAAATGGCTCTAACTCTTGGCTTGAACACGAAGCGCTGACGAGAAAGATTCCAGAAAAAACATTTAGCCCTGACTGGCGTGGCTCATTGGATAGATCGTCGGCCTGCGGACTGAATGGTCCCGGGTTCGATTCTGGTCAAGGGCATGTACCTTGGTTACGGGCACATCCCCAGTAGGGGGTGTGCAGGAGGCAGCTGATGGATGTTTCCCTCTCATCGATGTTTCTGACTCTCTCTCCCTCTCCCTTCCTCTCCGTAAAAAATCAATAAAATTTATTTAAAAAACAATACCACATTGAAATGAACTAAGGATCAGCCAGCATGTTCATCAAGCACAGAAACTAGACACGTGGGCCAAAACCGGTTTGGCTCAGTGGATAGAGTGTCGGCCTGCGGACTCAAGGGTCCCGGGTTCGATTCCGGTCAAGGGCATGTACCTTGGTTGCGGGCACATCCCCAGTAGGGGGTGTGCAAGAGGCAGCTGATCGATGTTTCTCTCTCATCGATGTTTCTAACTCTCTATCCCTCTCTCTTCCTCTCTGTAAAAAATCAATAAAATATATTTAAAAAAAAAAGAAACTAGACACGTGGGATTAACCCGCAGGAGGCCTAGCCTGGGGGAGTACTAGGAACGCCCGATTTTTGCAAAGCTGACCCTCGGAGCCCCCTAGCCCCCCACCCCCTTCCACATCTGCTGACCCAGAAGCCCGCCCCACTCCCAGGAGGGTCCTCTGACGCGGGAAGGCACAGGGAACTCAGTGGCTGGCACTGAGCGCCCCTTCCCGGCCACGCCTCTCCTCCCTCGCGGGGTGCCTTCCCCTCAGGCCAGCTGTGGCTACCCACCGCCTCGCTTTCCGTCTACAACGGCCTTTCCTTCAGGAGTCACCCAAGATCCAAGAGCCACGGCCCTCTGGCAGCCCCCCTCCCTTACCTTACGCCCCCAGACAGCGGGCACACGGGAAGCGAGCCTCTATGTTAACAGGACAACGGAGCCTGCAGCGCAGCGAGGGAGGCTGCGACACGGCCTGAGGGCAGCTTTGCAGCGGGCCACGCTCATGCCGTTTCCCGACCACTGTGACCACGCTGTGCGGGGAGACGTGTCCCTGACACGGACGCAGCAAAGCGAGCCTGACGGGAGAGCTTTCGGGAAAGGGGACGGTGCGTTGGGCCCTCCCAGCGGGCCTCGACGCTCAGCACCGCTGTGCTGTGTGGCCTCACTTACCGGGTGGGCTTATCCTGTCGTTACTACTATTCTGTCGCTGGAGATGCTCTTTGTAGCACACGGAGCACATGCCGTTGGTGCGAGGGTTCCCGTAGAAGCCGCAGCCGGTGGAACACAGCATCGGCACTTGGCTGTGGTTCGTTTCTTGCGCCATGTTCCTCTGCTGCACACCTGGAAGGGACAGAGGGTTAGCAGAACACGCCCACGCTGCCATCCTGCCCCACCCAGATGTGCTTCATGTGATCAAGAAAAGCCCCCGCCCCCCACTCCCCGCTAAGCCCCTACGACACAGGGGAAGAAAACATCAACATTAAAAGGACACACGGAACTGGCATCTCTAACCCGCTCTACACAGCAGGTCTGGGCCAGCTTAGGGAGCAGGAAGGACTCCCAGAGAAAGGTCTCCCTGAGCAGATTCCACAGGAAAATGCTTTAGGCCTCGTTCAGTTTGGACGCCTGATAATAAGAAATACGCATTATAAATGTTGCTCTATTATGCTGTTAATTTCTAAAGGTTTAAACTGTGGTCCAAGACCACTTTATTTTTTAAATATATTTTATTGATTTTTTATGGAGAGGAAGGGAGAGGGAGAGAGAGTCAGAAACATCGATGAGAGAGAAACATCGATCAGCTGCCTCCTGCACACCTCCTACTGGGGATGTGCCCGCAACCAAGGTACATGCCCTTGACCGGAATCGAACCTGGGACCCTTGAGTCCGCAGGCCGACGCTCTATCCACTGAGCCACATCGGTTAGGGCTGGAACAACATTTTTAAAAAGTATTTAAGAATTAAAAACTAGCAGGACAGCGGCACAGTGTGGGGAGCACACGACGGCACCGGGCAGCTGGAGCAGATGGGAGAGGCCCATGTGCCCTGTCTCCAAGCCAGGGGCCCTTTGCCGTGAGCAGCATGACAGAAGGGGACAGCGAGGTCTTAGTATAAACGCTCCCAGATGAAGTGCAGCTGTAGGTACATTTAAGATGCGCCTGACTGGATCCCCAAACGGGGCAGCCAGCAGATCAAGCACCTTTAAGAGGAAATGTCCTAAACCTGACCTCTCGCGTGAGGATACGATTTCAGGTTTTGACAAACACCTTTCTTACTCCATGACAGCAAGTCACTTCAGGATCCGATCTCTGCTGCCCTGGAATACATGTGTGTGCTACTTCAGGCCCCTCCTCCCGACAGATCTGGGAATATCCATGTCGGATTTTATTTTATTTTTAAAGAATTTAAAAATATATATATTTTATTGATTTTTTACAGAGAGGAAGGGAGAGGGAGAGTCAGAAACATCGATGAGACAGAAACATCAATCAGCTGCCTCCTGCACGCCCCCTACTGGGGATGTGCCCGCAACCAAGGCACATGCCCTTGACTGGAATCGAACCCGGGACCCTTCAGTTCGCAGGCTGACGCTCTATCAACTGAGCCACACCGGTTAGGGCAGTGGTCGGCAAACTCATTAGTCAACAGAGCCAAATATCAACAGCCCAACGATTGAAATTTCTTTTGAGAGCCCAATTTTTTAAACTTAAACTTCTTCTAACGCCACTTCTTCAAAATAGACTCGCCCAGGCCGTGGTATTCTGTGGAAGAGCCACACTCAAGGGGCCAAAGAGCCGCCTGTGGCTCGCGAGCCGCGGTTTGCCGACCACGGGGTTAGGGCCATGTCGGATTTTAAACAGGAACTAACAAGGATGAGACACAAAAGTGCGAACACACATGTGCTGCGTGGGGCCTGCTCCCTGAGGGGAGGTGTGTGTGCCTGGTCTGGGTGCCAGGGCGATGGCTCAAGGTCAGGCACGCAGCTCGGAGGTGACGGCCCTGGGCTCGGTCCAGGGGGTCTGGCTCCGAAGTCCGCGCGCTGTCCCAGCAGCTGTCCACGTGTGCGCCCCGGGGCCCAGGCCACACTGCTTCTGTACGAACACCAAGTGGCTATTTGCCTTTCTCACTGCGACATGTCACAGGAGCCACAGACAGGGGTGGACCGCCTGGGGCCTGACCAAGAGCCAAACCCTGACAGGGCACCCGAGTATAATGCTGGGGGACTCTTGATGGCCACACGCGCACGTCAAGTCAATTTTACTAAGTCTCGACCTGATCATACACACTATCTCTCTCTCTTTTTTTTTACGGAGAGGAAGGGAGAGGGGGAGAGAGTTAGAAACGTCAATGAGAGGGAAACATCAATCAGCTGCCTCCTGCACCCCCGCCCCCGCACTGGGGAAGTGCCCGCAACCAAGGTACATGCCCTTGACCGGAATTGAACCTGGGACCCTTTAGGCGGCAGGCCGACGCTCTATCCACTGAACGACACGGGTTAGGGTGGATCATACATGTCTTGTTAGTAACTTGTATGACAGGCTGGGCAGCACACACGGAGCACGCCTGCTGCGCACAGAGGCAGGACGGGAGTGACGAAAGAGCGCTGTGCAACTGTCCCAACTGCACGCTGACCGCGCCTCCCTCCTTTTTCTGGAACATGCTTTTTATTTCAACAAACCCTCGTTATTCAGATGTGAGGGCACGGCGGACATCTTCTCAAAAGCGAATAAAGCAAGCCTGTTGCTTGAAGAACAACAGCTAAGGGCACTTATGCCAGGACAACATCTGAGTGAAAACCATCGTGACCAGCGGCCCAATGGTTAGAGCTTCGGTGGGGACCTTGATGAGATGTGAGTGGCTGGTACCACATCGGCGTTTGCAAGGCCAGTGTCAGTCAGCGAACCCCTATTTTCCAAGTAACAATTGCATAATGGCATGAAATTAAAGTGAAAGACAGACCCATGAATGTTAAAGCAACAGAACCAAAGTTTTTACGGTGCCTGAGATTCTACACTGCATGTACCCCTTTAAGAAACTACACATGGTTTTCGTGGAATGCCAAAGGTATCAGCAACCTCTGGCACTGGACAAAGTTACCGAAATGCCCCTTCCTCTCCCACTGCACACAGTGTGACACTGCATTTCTCTGTAGCTTGAGAGGCACTTGGGAGAATCTGGCTGTTGGCTCTTGAAGAGTCTGGCGAGAATGGGCAACAATGCCACTTTCCCACGAAACCACTGCGGGGGGGGGGGGGGGGGAGATGGGGATTTTTTATAAAAACGCTTTTTAAATCCTGCCATTTTTCTCAGCTTTCATTTGCAGTATGATAAATACGGCCAGGTGTAACCCACATAAATTGAGAGAAGATAAAGATTCTGAAGCGAACACGTTCGAGAACCCACTGCTGTAAACCAGGCCTTCTCAGAGGGGCAACAGGGAGTCTTTGGGGGGAGGGAGCACAAAAAGTAACCCTTATTCTGTATGAATAAAACACAGACATGCACATATATACGTGTCCGTGTGTGTGTCTATACACTGAGGGGCCAGATGATGATGATCTCTGAACGCATATTAGTCTGGCCACTCAGTGTATTTGTATCTCAAATGGGTCCCAAAAGTATTCTAGACTTTGGCTGGAGATCAACCACCTATTTGCCCTGAGCTTTCTATCAGCCAGTGCAAAGGGGAAAACCGATCAGGTGCACGATTTATAGTATCTTTGATATCAAATAAATGAGGTGCTCAAGAGAAGTACACTGAGTGGCCAGATGATTATGCGTTCAGAGATCATCATAATCTGGCCACTCAGCGTATATATATGTAAAACACAGACGTAGATACACAGTATATGTGTAAAATTAAAATTTTATAGAGTGGGAGTCCAAGTAGGAACAAACTGTTTTCAAAGGCGTCCTAGGCGTGCAATGAAGAAAAACAGGCCAAGAAACACTGTTCTAAACCACCTATTCCACGCTGCCAAATCGTGACGTTAAAATGAAGATAAGAACGAAAGGAACTTTACCCCCTGGCACTTTAGTACGTGGCTGGCAATCATATACACCCCAAAAAGATAAATATTCTCTTTCTACTAAAACTGAAGCAACAGCCACAGATTAACAAGTACAATATGACAACCAAGCCCTTATACGCTGAGTGGCCAGATGAGGATGATCTTTGAACGCACAATAATCTGGCCACTCAGTGTATATCCTATAGAATAAAAGGCTAATATGCAAATGTTCCCCTCGACCAGGAGTTCGACCAGCAGGCAGGCTGGCCAACAGCCCATGTCCCCTCCCCCTCCCCCTGGCCAGGCTGGCTGGACCCCACCCATGCACGAATTCATGCACCGGGCCTCTAACACACACACACACACACACACACACACACACACACACACACACACACACACACACACTCTCTCTCTCTCTCTCTCTCTCTCTCTCTCTCTCTCTCTCTCTCTCTCTCTCTCTGAGTGGCCAGATTATTATGCGTTCAGAGATCATAATAATCTGGCCACTCAGTGTATGTCACAATACACGCTTTCGAACTGCAAGATTAAAATGGA
Source organism: Ia io (assembly GCA_025583905.1). Classification (NCBI taxonomy): domain Eukaryota; kingdom Metazoa; phylum Chordata; class Mammalia; order Chiroptera; family Vespertilionidae; genus Ia; species Ia io. The sequence continues at coordinate 29,577,224 of JAJQQW010000024.1, forward strand.
AAACCCAGTAACACCGGCCATTTCCCGAAGCCAACCTGCCCCGCACAGTAGCAGATTAACAATGACTTTCAAAGTCAAGGGCTTTCTCAGAAAAACACATTATCCTGGCAGATAAGAAGCACAAAGGATTTCACAGCTTCCTTGAGAGGAAGAAAAGGGAGGGGAGAATCAACCTTCCTGATTCCTGTCCAGGCCTCACAGTGAAGGTGGGGAAGAAGACCAAAGCCACAAGAGGGCATCCTGGCTTATGAGAATGGGGAGGTGCGACGTGGGGCCTCGGGGCCACCGTACCTTTTTAGTAGGTAACACAACATGCGGGGCCACGGGTCTGCACTGGCATTGGGAGGGAAGGGGAGAGAATGAAAGGGTAGAATAGTTCCTTAACTGCTGTTCTGGGTGATTAGAAAGCTACAAATCCAGGGAGATAAAGAATGGCATTACCAGATACAAACCAACAAAATTGATTAGCTCAGTATACTTTATTATTATTTTTTAAATATATTTTTATAGAGGAAGAAAAAGGGATAGAGTTAGAAACATCAGTGAGAGAGAAACATCGATCAGCTGCCTCCTGCACACCTCCTACTGGGATGTGCCTGCAACCAAGGTGCATGCCCTTGACCGGGAATCGAACCTGGGACCCTTCAGTCCGCAGGCCGATGCTCTATCCACTGAGCCACACTAGCCAGGGCGGCCATCCCATTTCAAAAACTGGGACTTAACAGAGACTTCACAACTTGCCCCAGGTCACATAGGTAGTAAGCAGCTAGGTTTTTATTTAAAAAAATGAAGATAATGCCTTTCAGAGTCCATCCTCTAACTTTCTGAACATTCATCACGTCTTATTTTCTTAACTTAAAGATCATTTAAAATCTCATTCCTTCATTATTCAGCCGTAAGATATTATGCAGCTTAAATCAGCTTAACCAAGCTCTTTAAAAAATGTGCTTTTCCTTTGAGTCTTTTTACCTAAGGAATTCTCATGAGCATAGGAATTCAGGATTGTATATTTTAAGGCTGCCAAGAGATTCAATAGCGATTTTTCATCGGGGACTGTCACCTAAAACTTCCCGATTCCCAGCCACACTGGGAAGCTAGCAGGCCCTGACTCCTGTGCACTCGCCTTCCTAGCGTGCCGCCTGCCAGCCAGGACCCCTCCCCTCCGCCAGCCAGGACCCCTCCGAGGGCCCGGGCTCTCCAATCCCAGCCGCCCCCACTCCCAGGGCCCCGCCTCATCCTGTAAGCATCGGTTTCTAGTTGCCAGGTTATGACCTATGCCCTTTCACTCTGGGCTCTTTACTGCTCATTCGGGGGGAAGAAAAAATCCAGACCATGTTGAGTTCAGGAAGAATGGACAGCAAACTGAACTTGCCCTTCAGGCACCAGGGGGCAAGGCCAGCTTTCCCCTCACCCCCTGCCTTCTGTAACCCCCGGAATTGGCTCATCTTCCTTGCAAGTTTATCAAATGGACCGCCCAGAAAAAGACAAAGTAGAACTTAGGGCATCTTCTACTTTAATTTATTTAACAAATTTTTATTGATCTCAGAAAGGGAGGGAGAAGGGGAGAGAGAGAGAGAGAGAGAAACATGCATGATGAGAGAGAATCATGGATCGGCTGCCTCCTGCACGCCCCACACTGGGGATCGAGCCCACAACCCGGACATGTGCCCTTGATCGGAATCGAACCCGGGACCCTTCAGTTCGCAGGCCGACGCTCTATCCACTGAGCCACACCGGCCAGGGCTATTTTTTTTTTTTTTTTAAATAATAATTGCTCAAGGGAGGACTGCTTGTGCTGGTGCAGGTACTGAGAGCAGGGTCTCCTGGCAGCACACGGCGATGGCCCGCCATTCCGAGCATCTGGTCTACCCGCTAGCACAGGGGTAGCATACGCATGTTCTGGGGGTGAGGAACTTTGCAGAGGTGACAGAGAAACCCAGGAAAGTTCCTAGGCAGAGAGACCAGGGAGTAGGACTCGCTCTAAACGCCTGGGATGGGTGCTCCTCACGCAGATAGAAATACAAGGACCTGGGTGAGGCTCCTATGGGACCGAGCACGCTCTGCTGGTCACGGTCATGGTCATGGTCACACGGCACAGCAGCCCCAGGTCCCCAGGGCAGGCTGTGTCCTGCTGCTGCTTGGGCTGGAAGACAAAAGGCGCGAGGAGGAGTCTGGCTACCGCAAGTAACCCCTCCGGGACACCACCTAGTCGCTCCCGGCGAAGATGAACGCACCACTGCTCACACACTAGGTGGTATAAAGACCCCTGGCGGTAAACATAAAACTCACTTCCCCACTATTGCTCCAAGGAAAGTGTCCGGTGACCGGTATGATCAATCCCACAAAAGCAGGCCACTGCAGTGTTTGTGGCCAAAGAATTTATTATTATTATTGGTTGTTGTTTTTTATGTTAATCCTCACCCGAGGATATTTTTCCATTGATTTTTTGAAAGAGTGGAAGAGAGAGGGAGAGACAGAGAAAAACATTGATGGGAGAGAAACATATCGATTGTTTGCCTCCTGCACTCGGGCCTGGGCCGGGGGGAACCTGCGACCAAGGTACATGGCCTTGACCAGAATCGAACCCAGGACCCTTCAGCCCGCAGGCCGACGCTCTATCCACTGAGCCACATCAGCTAAGGCGCAGCTGAAGAGTTTAGAGACACTCTGACTGGCATTTCTACCTGCGATGCCCTCACCAGCTGCCTCTGCCCACTCTCTGACATCAGGGGTGGGCGAGCCTTTCTGTCAGTGACCACACAGTACTGTAGGCTTCACGGGCCACACAGACTCTGCTGCCACCACCTGACTGCCGCGGCCAGTACAGCCATACGATGGCCACTAAAACCCCAATTTCACAGAATTTTCACATCACAAAATGTCACTCTTTTGATCCCCTTCATCCCCTCCCCCAAGAAATTCTCAGCTCATGGGCTGGACAAAAACAGGTGATGAGCTACAAATGTGCCAATCTCTGGAATGACTCAAGAAATACCTTTCGGCCTTGACCGGTGTGGCTCAGTGGATAGAGCGTCGGCCTGCAGACTGAGGGGTCCCAGGTTCAATTCTGGTCAAGGGCATGTACCTTGGTTGCGGGCACATCCCCAGTAGGGGGTGTGCAGGAGGCAGCTGATGGATGTTTCTCTCTCATCGATGTTTCTAACTTTCCCTCTCCCTTCCTCTCTGTAAAAAATCAATAAAATACATTAAAAAAAAATACCTTTTGTGTGAGATGGAGGGAGGATGGGTAGACATGGGACGGAGCACAGAACTATTAACTGTGGGTTCTCCAATCCAAAGCTGCGTGTAAATTAGTAAGTGCTCCTTTGCGCCCGTAGCCGATCGATGATTCTCTCTCATCATGGATGTCTCTCCCCCTCTCCCTCTCCCTGCCTCTCATCTGTCTTAGTTAAATGTGTGATCATCACCTCCATGGGAAAGGGACTGGGAGAGGCAGGAGTCACCCCAATCCGTACCCCTAGGTATGGCTGACAGGAAGAGTTGCAGCTATGAGAAAAATGACAGGACCGCTCTTGGTACAATCCCACATCCATCCATCTATCTATCTATCTATCTATCTATCTATCTATCTATCTATCTATCATCTATCTATCTATCTATCTATCTATCTATCTTTATCTTCCTTCCATCCATCCATCCATCCATCCATCCATCCATCCATCCATCCATAGCAAAGGTGGAAATTTATTGAAGAACAAGTACAGACTCCCACATGGGGAGGGGGGAAAGAGTCCCTGACCCCACCTGTATTTAGCACAGTTTTTTTTTACTCACCAAGACTGAATAAACCCCAGTGCCTTAAAAATTATACAACCATTCAATCACTGAGCCTGGGAGACAGCGCTAAGCCAGAAACTGACCGCTAGTGCCTGCCTGTATGTTTTCCATCCTCACTTATCTCCATCTTAACTTGCTATTAAATTACACTGACGCACTCTGTCCCCCCTCTTCTGAAACGTGACCCCGGGAATGGCACGGATTCTGTCCATTCGCTGATGCTTAAAATAAAGCCGGGCCAGGGCAGGCCTGCAGCATCTGCTGAATGCGTGGGGAGCAAGGGCCCCGCCCCCTGGCCTGCGCACAGCTGGCAGGGGGCACCCACTTACCCCGAGGCAAGGAACTGCAGCAGGCTCTTTGGAAAGAAAATGAAGCTGCTGTCTGCGCACAGAACTGGCTGGGGGGGGGGGGGGGGGGGGGGCAGCAGGGGCTGCTGCATCCAGTTCACTGAACGTGATGGTTGGCCTCACGCTACAGGCTGTGCCAATGCAGGCACCTCAGAGGGGCTCGCTCAGCCACCTGCCTGACTCAGCAGCCGAACACAGTGATTGTACGTGTCAAATGAAGTCGCCGTCAATTTTATGTTCTCAAACTGACCCAGGTTCCATATCACAGAATTAGACATATTTGCTCGGCCGGCGTGGCTCCGTGGCGGCCTATGAACCAGGAGGTCACGGTTCAATTCCCGGTCAGGGCACTTGCCCGGGTTGTGGGCTCGATCCCCAGTGGGGGGCGTGCAGGAGGCAGCTGACCCATGATTCTCTCTCATCATGGATGTTTCTCTCTCCCTCTCCCTTCCTCTGAAATCAATTAAAAAATATATTTTAAAAAGTTAGACAGTTATTACCTGCACAAGGCAACCCAATGTCCATTTTTTGCAAAAGGGGGAAAACCCACTGAAATTTTCCCAGTGGTTTCCACATTCCTGGACTTTTATTCCCTTTCCTTCTCAAGCAGAGTAACGTAAAATAAGATCTGCACACGCAAGCTCCATATACGAAACCCTTCTTTCTGTTCCCTCCACTTGGACCTCAAACATCATAAGACAATCAAGCAAACTTTGGTCCCCCCCCCCCCCCCCAAACAACCCTTTAAGTTTGCCTCCCCAAGGCCAAACGTAAGTTTCCAGCATTTGTAGATGAGCACCTCCCCCCGATTCCTTCTGTTTGACATGGTCACCCTCTCCATTCCAATCTCCTCTGTCCCCTGAAACTTTGAACGTCACTTTTTATACAAGTAACTGGCGTCACTGTTTCACAATGTTGACAGAACGCTCTCTGTGCCCAGCACTTTATAAGTATCAATTCCTTCAGTCCCGTAACGATCCTGTGAGATGGGTACTGTGACCATCCTAAGGTCACAGATGGGGATCGGAGGGTCTGTAAGTTGCTCAAGGTCCCCCAGCTCTTCGGCGATGGGGCTGATAGTCAACCTTGGCCATCTGGCCGCAGTCAAGGCTCCAGCCAGCAGTTTCCAAGGAGCATGGGGGGGGGGGGGGGGGGCGCCCTGAGAGCCTGCGGTCCCTCCAGAAGCTCGGCAGCTCCAAGCCATTTCATCACAACAAGAGCCTGCTGTCTGCCCTCCCGGGTGCTGCCCGGCTGTGAGCACAGGGAGGGAGATCAAGGCGCCAGCACCCACTGTGCCAGCCAGTCCCTGCAGTCCCTGTCGCCACCCTCAACAAAAAAGCCCCGTCGCTTAGGAATATTCTTAGTGAAACAACGTTATTCACGTTATGAAATCCTGATGCTGACTGCGCTTCATTGTGTGCGTCCTCTCTGGCCTAAGTCTTCCCCACCCTGTGTCCTGTCCCCAGGCCCTCGGGCAGAGCTGGGCACACACTCTGGTCAGTGTCCCCTTTCAGGGAGAAGCCAGCTAAGCAACCACAGCCCACAAATTCAGGGGACAGGAACGGCCAGCTACTCACAATAACCAACATCGTCCTTCAATATGAACCGGAATGTGGACAAGGAAAGAATAACACGGGCTGTAAGCGGAGAACATAAAAGAGGAAAACCAGCCCTGACCAGTGTGGCTCAGTGGATAGAGCGTCGGCCCGCGGACTGAAGGGTCCCGGGTTCGATTCCGGTCAAGGGCATGTACCTTGGTTGCGGGCACATCCCCAGTGGGGGGTGTGCAGGAGGCAGCTGATGGATGTTTCTCTCTCATCGATGTTTCTAACTCTCTATCCCTCTCCCTTCCTCTCTGTAAAAAACCAATAAAATATATTTTTTTTAAAAAAAGAGGAAACCCATGCTAAACACAGAGAGCATCACTCTGTGTTTCCAGGCTGCATTCCCAGTGCTGCAGGTGGGCCGGCCCGAACGCACCTGACTGAGGCCCTGTGTGCCCTGTAGTCTCTGCCAAGCACTCAGCCCCGCCCTGGCTGGGAGGAAGCAGCCAGGGGCTCTGTGGATGAATGGGCACAGCAGTCCCAGAGTAAAACCTGCAGTTACAGTTAAGAGGCGACCAGAAGGATGCGGCCCGCGGGCCCCAGCTTGCCAATCTCTGCTTGAGATCCATGCCAGGCACGAGGGACGCACTCAGGTTGATGCTGGAGGAATAAGTGAACGATTTCAAAACTATCTTAGTTAGGATATTATCAGCAGAGATATGGCAAAATCCTATGCCTGTCCGCCGGTTTTTCAGCCTTCTGCCACAGCTCTCAGCTCAGGGTGCCTTAACATACTTATTGTCGTGCCCGCTGCTCTCCTGGGGCGGGCGTAAGAGACGTCCATGACACACGGCTCCGCTCTCCAGAATCAGTTCAAGGGCAGGAATGTCTGATTTGCATGCATCTGCATTTAATTCCAAAATTACGGATCACCCTTACCAGCCACGGAAGCACAAAGTGCTAAGAAGCACCTTCGCAGGACATATATGAAAAATGCCCCAAATGATTACTGCCAGGCATTCCAGGAGCCGATTAATCTTTTATTTTTTTTAGTGAAGACGTGCCGCCTTAGGAAGAGGGACAGCACCCGCAGGGCGGGAAGAGGAGGAAGTGCCCTTCACTGCTAACCTGCTGTAAGCCCAGAGGTCCCGCGGGGCGGTGAGTGAGGCACAGTGAACAGGACAGAGAACCCACTGCCTCGTGAGGGAGAGCAGCTCCGCCCTTCCTACCTGCTCAGGTCAATGGTCCTGCAGAGGCAGCGACAAATAATAACGAACAAAGAGCCCTGGCCGGTGTTGCTCGGTGGGTAGCGCGCCGGCCTGTGGACCGAAGGATCGCAGGTTTGATTCCAGTCAAGGGCACATGCCCGGGTTGCGGGCTCCATCCCCAGGTGGGGGCGTGCAGGAGGCAGCCGATCCATGATTCTCTCTCATCATGGATGTTTCTATCTCTCTCCCCCTTCCTCTCTGACATCAATAAAAATATTTTTTTTAAAAAATGAACAAAGAGCATGGCTGTTGGGTCCAACACAGCCATACTTACGGCCACTAAAATCTGAGTTTCGCAGAATTCTCACATCACAAAATGGCATTCTTCTGATGAGGAGAGGGCAGGAACGGAGAGGAAACTGAGATAGTAGATTGGGTCGGAATATCTGCTTCCAGCAGAACCGTCCCGTTTCGTATTTTCACACACCACGTTTCAGTGTATTTTCTTTTATAAATATATCTATTTTTATTAATTTCAGAGAGGAAGGGAGAGGGTGAGAGAACAGAAACATCGATGATGATAATCACTGACTGCCTGCCTCCTGCACGCCCCAGCAGCCCACCATCTGGACATGTGCCCTGACATTGATCTCCTGGCCCGTAGGTCGATGCTCGACCACTGAGCCACGCCAGCCGGGCCCATGTCTCATTTTATTTTTATTTATTTATTTTTAATATATTTTATTGATTTTTTACAGAGAGGAAGGGAGAGGGAGTTAGAAACATCGATGAGAGAGGAACATCCATCAGCTGCCTCCTGCACGCCTCCTACTGGGGATGTGCCTGCAACCCAAGGTACATGCCCTTGACCGGAATCGAACCCGGGACCCTTGAGTCCGCAGGCCGACGCTCTATCCACTGAGCCAAACCGGTCAGGGCCATATTTCGTTTTATTTTTTTATTTTATTTTATTTTATTTTAATATATATTTTACTGATTTTTTACAGAGAGGAAGAGAGAGGGATAGAGAGTTAGAAACATCGATGATAGAGAAACATCGATGAGCTGCCTCTTGCACAACCCCTACTGGGGATGTGCCCACAACCAAGGTACATGCCCTTGACCGGAATCGAACCTGGGACCTTTCAGTCCACAGGCCGACGCTCTATCCACTGAGCCAAACCGGTTTCGGCCCATGTTTCGTTTTAAATCAAGGGCTCCGAACAGCTGAGACCAAGATGGGAAGCCCAGCTCAGTGTCCCATCAGGAGCAAGCTCACGATGCCCCCCCAGGGCCAGGCGGGGGGCTGACCCACTACCACTCAGGCAGCCACTCCACCTCTGAATCAGGTGCTCTGAGCAGCTACCCACAGGTCAGCATTTCATCTCAACTTTCCCAAACCTGTTCCCTAAATTAAAGAAAAATCAGATCAGAATGTTACATAGCTAGATCTGTATTAGCAAGCACTCACTGAAAATGTTAGCCTATCGCCCTAGCTTAGGCCCGTGGACCAAAGGGTCCCGGGTTCGATTCCGATCAAGGGCACGTACCTCGGTTGCAGGCTCCTTCCCGGCCCGGGCCCAGGGAGCATGCAGAAGTTAATCCCTCAATGTGTTTCTCTCACATTGATATTCCTCTGTGTCTCTCCCTCTCTTTTCCACTCTCTCTACGGTCAGTGGGAAAACTTCTTCGGATTAACAAACAAATAAAATAACATGTTAGCCTAACATCATATACTCGGCTGTGCTAGGCACTTTGTACATATCAGCTCACCATATCTACATGGGGGGGGGGGTTATAGTATTACCCACCCCCTAGTTCAATCACTTAACAGAAAGTAAAGTCAGACATGCCAATCGCTGCCTGCTCCCCAAGGCTCCCGGTTAACACAGCCTGCACCACCTGCGGTTCCTAGCTCTGGCTGCCCTGGAGGCGCCGAGGCTTCCACCCGCTCATTAGACGTGGGTGAACACCTGGCCAATGAGCCAATCTCAAGTGGGGGGGGGGGGGGGGGGGGGGGGGGGGAGACGAGGCACACCCCCAGACACAGGAAGATACCCAGGCTGTACACTTCCTGCAGTTCCAGAAGATTTGTAATCCATCTTTTAAATCACCCCCTTTTCTTTCTTTAGTTAGAATGGGTATCTGCTCCCACGTGTTCGAGTCCAGTAAACGGTGAGCTCTTTCACAACATAAAACCGTGTTTGTACTTCCTGGTATCCCGCTAATATATGCAATCTTTCTTTCTTTTTTAAAATATGTATTTTTATTGATGTCAGAGAGAAAGGGAGAGGGAGAGACAGAAACATCAATGATGAGTGAGAATCATGGACTGGCTGCCTCCTGCACGCCCCCTACTGGGGATCGAGCCCGCGAACAGGGCATGTGACCTGACCTCCTGGTTCATAGGTCGATGCTCAACGACCTCTCAGCTCCGAGCAGGAGCATCCCAGACGGAGGAGGCTGTGACAATAAAGCACGAAGCGATACCCAGTGCTCCTGGGAGAGTTCCTGGGAGACCCCGGATGAAGGCACACCCACACTGCCTGCCCCCCACAGGCGCTTCCAGAGCAGAAAGCACTTCGCCAGCATCCGAGCAAGAAAGACGGCTCCCTTCAATGCCAGAAGCAGTGACAGTGACAGAACTCAGATATGGAAGCAGGGCACCGAGTCACCATCATCCAATCCTTTACTTTTTTTAACGATTTCAGAGAGGAAGGGAGAGGGAGAGAGAGAAACATCCATGATGAGAGGGAATCATTGATTGGCTGCCTCCTGCACACCCCCTACTGGAGATTGAGCCCACAACCCAGGCATGTGCCCTTGACCAGAATCGAATCCAGGACCCTTCAGTCTGCAGGCCGATGCTCAATCCACTGAGCCACACCAGCCAGGGGTCCCCCAATCCTTAACATGATTTCCCCCCGAGTGTTCTTTCTGCCTAATCTCATCTTAAAAACCAAAGTTTCACTGCTATATCCTCAAGGCGTCCTTCATCTTATTTTTGACACTGACTTAAAAAGAGAGGAAGTTAGACCAGTGGTCAGCAAACTCATTAGTCAACAGAGCAAAATATCAACAGTACAACGATTGAAATTTCTTTTGAGAGCCAAATTGTTTAAACTTAAACTTCTTCTAACGCCACTTCTTCAAAATAGACTCGCCCAGGCCGTGGTATTTTGTGGAAGATCCACACTCAAGGGGCCAAAGAGCCGCATGTGGCTCGCGAGTCGCGGTTTGCCGACCACTGGGTTAGACCATCACAGTACACAGGATAGCACCGAATTCAACTTGGCTCTACACGCCAAGTGCCAAATGGCTGTAACTGGAGAATGAAACCTCATTTTAGACCTTAAAACCGCATTGAAGTGAGACTTGCCAGCTCTAACCAGGGAGGCTGTCTGCTGACCAATCCGGGAAGGGAAAAGCTGGGCACACCAACATCTCGAGCGCCCCTATTTCTGAGGGGACCTGCACGCCCTGCCGTTTCTGCCACGAACCTCTGACGACCTCCCCAAGAAAGCCCACAGTCAGGCCTGCCTTCCTCTGCTCTCCCCGTGCCTGCTCACTCCCATCCTAAAGACAGGCAGTTTCCACTGTTCTTCAGCCAACACACTGGTGATGAGAAGGCAAAAGCAAATTCATGTGAGCGAATGCAGAGAACATTCCTTCCAGGCCACACCTCCCTAAAGAGTTCCTAAGACTTCATAAATCTTTATCCATAGGTGCATCTGTACAACCACGCCTTCCTCCAAACGGAGAAAACACTCCATTAAGAGCCTCACTCAGAGTCCCGCTCCTACGTCTACAAAGAACCAAAACAAAACAGGAAAAAGTCGGGGGAGAAAAATTAGACACCCCCCAACCCACCCACCCACCCACTGATTTCTGAAGATGTTAACTTTTAGTAAGAAAAAAAGACAGGATTTTTCTTCTTCAGTGGGCATTTCTATTATCAATGCACTTTTAGAAACAAAAGTTGGCAGGTTTAAAACATTTCCAACTGCATTTAAGGAACAGTATATGCTTTACTCTGACGTATATGCTCTCTGATCAAATAGAGCTATTTTTTAAAAAATTATCTACACTAATAAAAGGGTAATATGCTAATTAGACCAGACATCTTCCAGATGACCTTCCGAACAAAGCCATGGTGGCAGGGGCCGAGGCAGGGGCAGTTAGGGGTTATCAGGCCGGCAGGGGGGAGCAGTTAGGGGGCGATCAAACCGGCAAAGCAGGAGATCAGGCCAGCAGGGGGGAGCAGTTAGGGGACAATCAGACTGGCAGAGGGGAGGATCAGGCTGGCAGGGGAGCAGTTAGGGGGCGATTAGGCCGGCAGGCAGAGGCGGTTAGGGGCGATCAGGCAGGCAGGCAGGCAAGCGGTTAGGAGCCAGCGGTCCTAGATTGCAAGAGGGATGTCCGACTGCCGGTTATCCCTCGAGGAGTCCTGGATTGGAGAGGGTGCAGGCCGAGCTCAGGGACCCCAGCCCCATGCACGAATTTCGTGCACCGGGCCTCTAGTTAATTACAACTTAAATTACTCCCAAAAGCAATTTTTTACATTAACACCTAACATCATATTCCCAAAAGTATTTTTATGGCTGTTTGGCCCAAATATTAATTTTAAAAGGCTGAAATCAACTGAGAAATAAACAGCAATCTAAAGAATGATCATCTTTTGCTTCACAGTGAGATTCGTGATGCGGGTTCCATCACTTAACATAATTCTGAAAAAAAGACACAAAAACTAATGATAGTTCGTTATTAAGTGTTATTCTCAAAAATACTTCATAAATAAAAAATCGACCACCCCATTCCACCCTCAGTATCCTACCCACCAAAAAAAAAAAAAAAAAAAAAAAAAAAAAGAAAAAGAAAAGATCCTAAGAAAATCTCTCATCATGCCGACGTAAGGCATCGCTGAGCACTTTAGATTAAAAATGGTAAGTTGCTACGCCCAGTTACAGAGGGTGCCAGGCTTAAGTCTACTCACACAGTTGAGGACGATGAGCAAACAGCTGTCCTGTGGCTTGAGACAGACATTAGCTTCCTGCCTTCCCTATGCTCACAAGCAGCTACTTAAAGTTTGAGTTTTAGGCAAGAAAACATGTTAAAGCCTTCGTGTTTCCCTGCAGCAGACGTCAGATTCATTCCTGTAACACATGCAACAGGAAACAGAGTTGAGACAGTTAAAATCGACCGGGCACACTGTAAGGGCCTAAAGGTTTAAGGAGTGCTTTCACTATGGCAGTTAGATTAGATAAGAAAGGGTCGTTGAGGCACAATGAAGAAACAAAAATAATTGCAGTTGGCATTTGACACCAATGTGTAGTACCACAACAGGTAACTTTAGCATAGATCTTCCTTCCCCGGGGGCCGCAAGCCAGGGGAGCAAGGGTTACTGTTTTCAATCATTTGTCTGCAAAGTAAGCCAACTAGGCTGTTGCTTTCCCCCTAAGGTTTAGCGAATTTATTCAGCATAAACAGCTATAAAACACCTAAAGAATAACTTTGACAGTGCCTGGCGGGACTTCAGAGGCCGGAGACCATCCCCGGGACCCTCCCGCTTGGGGAGGATGAGATCCTGGTCCTGCTGTGGCAGGAGCAGCAGCCACATTTCTGACATGTACTCTGAAGGTTACAGCACACCCCAGATTCCAGTGTCTAGAGCACCGTTACTGCTACAGGCTGACCAATGTTACAAGGCCTGTCTGAAAAGTAGAATGGCATTCAACCAAAATATCCCAGAATACCCAGATAACTACCTTTCCCCTACATCAGTGGTGGGCAAACTCATTCGTCAACAGAACCAAATATCAACAGTACAACGATTTAAATTTCTTTTCAGAGCCAAATTTTTAAAACTTCTAATGCTACTTCTTCAAAATAGACTCGCCCAGGCCGTGGTATTTTGTGGAAAAGCCACACTCAAGGGGCCAAAGAGCCGCATGTGGCTCGCGAGCCACGGTTTGCCGACCACTGCCCTACATATACACTACAGGTCCAGTGCACGAATTCGTGCACGGGTGGGGCCCCTTGGGGTGGCCGGCGATCCAGCCCATCGGAGCCACAGGAGGTTGGATGTGAGAGTGCACTGACCACCAGGGGGCAACTCCTGTGTTGAGCGCCTGCCCCACGGTGGTCAGTGCACGTCACAGCGACTGGTCGGTTAGTCCCTTAGGCTTTTATGAAAATTCATGCACTGGAGGCAGGGGGGGGGGGGGGGGGTGGGGGGGTGGGTCCCTTAGCCCGGCCTGCCCCCTCTCACAGTCCGGGAGCCCTCAGGGGCGGGAGGTGACCCGGCAATCAGGGGAAGGCGACGCCCCATCACACCTCTGCTGCTGCCACTGCCGGCAGTGCAAGCCTCGGCTGGCCCTGGTTACCTGAGCGTTGGGCAGCCCTGGGCAGCTGGGCAGCCGCCATCCGAGGCTTACCTGCACCTTGGGCCGGCCCTGGGCGGCTGGGGGGCTGAGCGCTGCCATCTTGTGGCTGTGGGTGCCGCCATATTTGAGGGCATGACAGTCAATTAGCATATTCCCCCCTTATTGGCTGTGGGCGCCACTGTCTTTGTGAGGGTGTGATGATCAATTAGCATATTCCCTCTTTATTAGATAGGATTGGCCTCAATTTCTACAGTAAATTTTAGGGAAAACTTAAGGATTTCATAAACAGTAAACTTACTATTTATATTAGCAACATGGTTTGAAAATACCACGAGACCCCTCACCGGTGTGGCTCAGTGGATAGAGCACCGGCCTATGGATCAAAGGGTCCTGGGCTCAATTCCAGTCAAGGCACTACCTCAGTTGCAGGCTACTCCCCAGCCCTAGCCTTGGTCAGGGCTCATGCAGGAGGCAACCAATTCGTGTTTCTCTCTGTCTTTCCCTCTCCCTTCCACTCTCTCTAAAATCAATGGAAAAACATCCTCGGGTGAGGATACAAAAAATAAAAAATAAAAATGCCATGAAAAATAGCAAACACTAGAATTTCATAAATTTCCAAGTATTATTTAATGCTGAAATATTTTCTGCACTTTTGCTATGCCCTATAACAGTGATGGGCAACCTTTTGAGCTTGGTGTGTCAAACTTCGCCAAAAAACTGAGCATAACTTGGGTAGTGTGTCACTTTGAGGAAAAAACTAACTCCAAGACTCTAATCGCAAATGTTTCATCCTCAGGAGCAGCGAATGTTTCACCCTCGGCATGCAGCCGCCTCAGCGGCCGCGTGTCATCAGAAATGGCTACGTGTGTCAGTGCTGACACGCATGTCATAGGTTCGCCATCACTGCCCTATAAGATGACTAAAGGTTTGATGGCTCATTTCAAACAACTCAAATGCTTCTTTATAATCTACTTATACTACACAGATAATCCCAGGCCCTCGCCACCACCTCAGTTAAGAGCATCGTCTGTATACACCAAGTGTGCAGGTTTAAGCCCACTCATGGCACATACAGGAATCAAACACTGAATGCATACATAAGCGGAACAACAAACCAAGGTTTCTCTCTCTCTGTCTCTCTCAAAGCAAAAAATAAAATTTAAACACATAACTCAAAACCTCATGAAAGTTGTAACGTTATGGAATCATTTTCACACAAGTTAAAGTGTTTGTCCCAGAACCTGTGCCCAGAGAACATATGAAACCTGATGTTCACTGTAAGTTTAAGTCCACACAATGACCCAAAAATAAACTGTACCAATCTCGGGCTGAAAAACCGAAGCATGCTGTCCATATGTAACCCTTCAGGAGTGATTCAGGTAAAATTACCAAAGAATGTTACAGTTCTCTGTGAACCCAAGTTTCACGAGGAATAGTATATACCGAGTCTCCAAGTATCCCCACAAACCACCAAAGGGAAAACAGTAACTTTTAAGTGGAAGAACCTGCAGACACCACATTAACCAAGATCGGAATTAGTGCCACGGATAACGGGGCAAGCGGACATGTGCCTGCTGACGTGGTGCACAGAGAAGCACACATCACTAACACAGCAATTCTGCCCCAAATGCATTTCCTAAACGTGATCCGACAAACCTATACTATAAATAAATTAGACGCCTGGTGCACAAATTCGTGCACCAGTGGGATCCCTCAGCCTGGCCTGTGGGATTGAGCCAAAACTGGCTCTCTGACATCCCCTGAGGGGTCGGGCCAAGGGACCCCACCGGTGCACGATTAGGGCCGGGGAGGGACACGGGAAGTTGGCCAGCTGGGAAGGGACCGCGGGAGGGCTCCAGGGTGTGACTGGCCTGTTTCTCTCAGTTCCAATCAGCCGGATCCCACAGCAGCAAGCTAACCTACCAGAGTGTCTGCCCCCTAGTGGTCAGTACACATCAGAGCGACCTGTCGACCAGTCGACTGTCTGCCCCTTGGTGGTCAGTGCACATCATAGCGAGCGGTTGAGCGGTCTTAGCATATCATTAGCATATTACACTTCCATTGGTTGAACGGACAACTGGACACTTAGCATATTAGGCTTTTATTATATAAGACTAGAGGCCAGATGCATGAAATTTGTGCAAGGGTAGGCCTTCTTCCCCTGGCTGTCAGCACCGGCTTCCCTCCAGCTGCCAGCAGGCACCCAGCCCGGCTGCGTCCGGAAGGTTGTCCAGAAAGATGTCCGGTCTAATTAGCATATTATGCTTTTATTATTATAGATGGTTTGCAATTCTTCCAAAATGTCAATGTCATAAAAGACAAAGAGAAGCTAAGGTAATGTTCCGGTTAAATGAGAATAGAGACCTAACAACTAAATGCAATGGATGATTCTGGACTGGATCCTAGTCCAGAAGGAAAACTATAGGCAGTCCTCAGGTTACCACATACATCATTTCGTGGTTACGTCGCCATCTCCCATTTATTTATATATAAAAAAAAGTTCTGTCACTTCGACGTATGTACATAGGTGCTTCATGTTTTTTATTATTTACTGTATTTACCACAAGCAAAGGTCAGGAATTGTTATCTTTCTTTTAATTTTTTTTGCTGTTTCACTTCATTACTGCTGTGTCTGTGCTCCATGTGAGTGACGTAGGTGCTTATGTAGGTGGGTTCCGACCTACGGCGAAAATCGCGTTATGTCACACCGTAGGAACGGATCTCCGACGTCACGCGAGGACCTACTGTAAAGAACATCACTGGGAGAACTAGAGAAATCGGAATGTGGACTGTGTTACTGTGTTAGAGAGTTGTATTATGTCAGTGTTAAATTTCCTCAATTCAGTAACTGAAATGTCCCTGGAAATAAGAGAATGCCCTGTCTTGGAAAACACACATCTAATTATTACATGGTAAAGGGCCTGACACGTACAACTTATTCTCAAACAGTTCAGAAAAAAATAACATCACAGAGAATAACCGAGCACACATGGCAGAATGTTAACAATGTTAATAACCGAGCACACATGGCAGAATGTTGGCATATCTTGCCAAGGACTATATGGGAATTATTTATATCATTAACGCAACTTTCTATAAATCTGAAATGATTTCCAAATAAGACCTGAACAAAACTTAACTTTTGAACCTGCCATTCTAAGGATGCTGAATACCTAATAAGGGAGCCAGAATGCCTATAATCTCCACACACCCAAACGCCAACCCAATAGCAATCCAACTTGGCATGTGATGATCTATTCAATGAATGATAAGAAACGGTGCTCTTGCCCTAGAAGGTGTTGCTCAGTGGATAGAGCATCGGCCTGCAGACTGAAGGGTCCCGGGTTCGATTCCAGTAAAGGGCACATGCCCGGGTCGCGGGCTCAATCCCTATTGGGGGGCGTGCAGGAGGCAGCCAATCAATGATCCTCTCTCATCATTGAGGCTTCTATCTCTCTCTTTCTCTCCCTTCCTCTCTGAAATCAATAAAAATGTCTTTTAAAAAAAGAAAGAAAGAAAGAAACTGTGCTCTCGTTTCAAACATCCCGTGCGGGGTCAATGCCGTGTGTGACTCCATGGATCCGAGTCAAGTGCATCTCCACCTCCTCCCAACCCCGTTACTTCTGCAAACCGCACTGCCGCTGAAGAGAGACCGACTCCTCTAATCGGACACGCTGGCAGAAGTGTGTCTCCTGCTAAAAATTCCAAATTAATTTCTGGTTCCTCCAGGTAGCAAATCAGAGCGAGTGATCATTCACACACAAGGAAAATATTAAGACAAAACTCGGGAATGCCCACGAGAGGCCGAGGAAGCTCCCATTCACTATGGGCAGCGGAATGTTTCCGCCCCACGGCCAACACACAAATGGGTAACTCCCACACATCCCAGGGGCAGAAAACCATGAAATAAAGGGAGGAGGGGAACCAAAGAGAGGGGTGACTCAAGGTTGAGCGTCCACCTATGAAGTAGGAGGTCACGGTTTGACTCTGTCAGGGCATATGCCTGGGTTGCCGGCTCGATCCCCAGTGGGAACATGCAGGAGGCAGCTGATCAATGATTTTCTCTCTCTCCCTTCCCCTTCCTCTCTGAAATCAATAAAAATATATTTAAAAAAAAAAAAAAAAAGAAGAAGAAGAAAAGCTGCCCTAGCCGGTTTGGCTCAGTGGATAGAGCGTCGGCCTGCGGACTAAAGCGTCCCGGGTTCAATTCCAGTCAAGGGCATGTACCTTGGTTGTGGGCACATCCCCAGTAGGGGGTGTGCAGGAGGCACCTGATAGATGTTTCTCTCTCATCGATGTTTCTGACTCTCTATCCCTCTCCCTTCCTCTGTAAAAAAACCAATAAAATATATTAAAAAAAAAAAAAAAAAAAGATTGACCTTAAAAAGAAGAAGAAAAGCCTTCCATTTAAATGAGAGCAGAGGTCCCACTCCTAGGTTTTACACACACCCACACATCGACGTGTCCTCGAATCTTCATAGTGGCCTGATCCGAAAGGGCCAAGAACTGGGAACAACCCAAATGCCCACCGAATGGTGATGCGTCAACCACCTGTGGAATGTCCACACAGTGACTACCCTTCCGCCACAGAGACGTGAGCTGCGGCTGCAGCTGATGACCTGGTTGAGGCTGCACAGTGCTGTGCCAGGAGAGTGAAGACAGATCACGCTGTGTGGGGTTCCACTGACAGGAAGTGCCACGAAGGCAACTATGACAGAAAGCAGATGCGGGGTGAGCGCAGGTTACGCCAAAGGGACACGAGGAAAATGCGGTGATGGCCATGTTCCTGGTGATCACGGTGGTGGGCTTGTCACAACCAAGACTGCACATTTAAAAATCGCCAATTCCGCCGGGCTGGTGTGGCTCCATGGTTGAGCAGACACGCTGAGTCAAACCGTGACCTCCTACTTCATAGGTGGACGCTCAACCTTGAGTCACCCCTCTCTCTGGTTCCCCTCCTCCCCTTATTTCATGGTTTTCTGCCCCTGGGATGTGTGGGAGTTACCCATTTGTGTGTTGGCCGCGGGGAGGCCAAGAGGTCCCTGGTTTGATTCCCAGTCAAGGGCACATGCCCAGGTTGCGGGTTCGATCCCCAGTAGGGGACAGCTGATCGATGATGTTTCTCCCTAATTGATGTTTCTCTCTCTCCATCCCTCTTGCTTCCTCTGTCTCTAAAAATCAATAAAAACATATTTAAAAAAAAATAGTAATTTTATTATATGCAAATCTACCGCGATAAAGCTGATTTAAACAATAAACTAGAACCAAGGAGTGGAAAGGGCCATTTTGATTCAAAATATGACTCAGAGTAATCCTGTGCTTGGTGGAGGATAAGTATTACAAGTCTGAGTTATGCCAAGAGGATCCATATAACCATCGAGTTCAGGTTTCAACAAGGATCAGTTTTCCACTAAGTAAATATTTTATGTTTTCTATCTTAAAATAATTTCCTAACTATTCTCATTATTTCTAAGCAGAGAAACAAAACTTTTCCCTTTCTTACCTTCCTCTACATTCACTTCTTAGATCATGTCAACACCTTGAAAATGATGTGGTACCTACACCCTGGCTGGTCTGGCTCAGTGGATAGAGTGTCGGCCTGCAGACTGAAGGGTCCCGGGTTTGATTCTGGTCAAGCGCACGTACCTCAGGTGCAGGCTCAAACCCCAGGAGGGGGTGTGCAGGAGGCAGCCGATCAATGATTCTCTCTCATCACTGATGTTTCTATCTCTCTTTCTCCCTTCCTCTCTGACAACTATAATATATATATATATGTACATGTGTGTGTATGTGTTTATATATATACACACACATATATATACATACACACACACACACATTTAAAACAAAAAAATGATGTGGTACCTTGAACAAGGTCAACTTGGACTGCTTTTTAAAGAACACATCATTATTTTATAATAAGCATGAACATGAATTGAAGCTTGAACGTGTTCATCTCAAATTTTTAAAGTTGTGTGTGTAGAAGTGTATAATTCTGACAAATTCTACTAAACATTATTCGCTAGTTGCAGATTTTAAAATATAACTGACATCAAGTAATTTATTGCATTTCTGCAAAAAATATCTCCCAAATAAAGGCAGCAACTCAATCATTAAAGTCATGTTACAAAATAATTCATATTCCTAAGGAGTTTTCAATTTTTCACATAACTTAATTTTTTTAAAAAAGGTCTCTCTCTTGAAAAGATTCGTCACTAGCATTCAAATATAAAATTAAAGATGAACTTATAGTAAATTGGGTAATTTGAGGCCAACAGACTTCTTCATAGAGCTTTTGGATCTTAAAAGTATTTTTACAAAAAAAAAAAATTAAGCCATCTGGCGTTGCTCAGTAGTTAAGCATCCACCTATGAGCCAGGAGGTCAGGGTTCAATTTGAGGTCAAGGCATATGGCTGGGTTGTGGGCTTGATCCCCAGTCGGGAGGTGCGCAGGAGGCAGCCGATCCACGATTCTCTCTCATTAAGGATACACAGTGGATTTTTTTTAAGTATCCAACAACCATTAAATCATTTTTCCCCTATAAAACACTCTTACATTCACCTCGGTTAGCAGTTATCTTGCAGAGCAACACTATGGGTTACAAGTGGGATAAATACACAGAGAAAACCAAGGACAAAAACATCACTTCCCAGAAACGAGGCGCACGTCAATACGCACGCCACTTTCCCGGCCAAGGCTAGGCGTGCTGTGTTTGTTGTTGGTTTTTAATAAGAAAGCATTTTTTGGTTCTAGATGGTAAGACACACTCTGTCATAGCTTTGTTTTTAAAAATATATATACTTCTTTTATCGATTTCAGAGAGGCAGGGAGAGGGAGAGAGAGAAACATCAATGATGAGAGAGAATCATGGATCGGCTGCTTCCTGCACGCTCCCCACTGGGGATGGAGCCCACAGCCCGGGCATGTGCCGTTGGCCGGAATTGAACCTGGGACCCTTCAGTCCGCAGGCCGATGCTCTATCCACTGAGCCACACCGGCCAGGGCTAGGCGTGCAGTTTTGATAGCACTGATGTAAGGAGTCATCGGTCTTGCTCAGACTGCATTTCCAGTCAGTACCTGGCACAAACCTGCATGGACTAGGTCCTCTATGTTTACATAGAGTGCTAGGCACTGGAGTGTTTACATAATGAATTAACATTTGACCTGCATTTACTGACATTACCAAAACAAAGGCTGGTCCTGCGGGTGTGGCTCGGGGGTTGAGCATTGACCCAGGAACCGAAAGGTCACCTGTCTGCTCACCAGTGAACATGCCTGGGTTGCGGGTTCCATCCCAGCAGGGGGCGATAGATGATGTTCCTCTCTCTGTCCTTGTCCCTTCCTCTCTCTCTAAAAATCAATACAAACATTAAAAAACAAACAAACTCTGAACCCCTAGTATATCAACTATAGGAAATCCAATCACCCAAGTAAAAATCAAATGAACAAACTTGTCAATCTTTAATTTGAGGATCAGGGAATGCTTTTTTAAAAAATATATATTTTATTGATTTTTTACAGAGAGGAAGGGAGAGGGATAGAGAGTTAAGAAACATTGATGAGAGAGAAACATCGATCAGCTGCCTCCTGCACACCCCCTACTGGGGATGTGCCCGCAACCAAGGTACATGCCCTTGACCGGAATCGAACCCGGGACCCTTGAGTCCGCAGGCCGACACTCTATCCAGTGAGCCAAACCTGTTAGGGCAATCAGGGAATGTTTTAATAGTGCAGAACATACTAATCCAGTGTAAATTAACTCTTTTCCACCTTCTAGGCCATTTAATCTCTGACAACCTAAAAATAATACGTCCGATGATATATCCATTTTTAAGACTTTCTAATTTGTACTATATTCTCTTTGAGAATTTAATGGCACCCATAGGTTGTTTTAAAAAGCCAACATAATATATATATATATAGGTATGTATGTATACACACACATACATACATATACTGTATATATATACAAAGCACAATTGAAGGAGTCTCCTTTTCACACCATTAAAATACCCTACATGCATATTTCTATTACTTCTTTTTTTTTAATTAATATATTTTATTGATTTTTTACAGAGAGGAAGAGAGAGGGAGAGAGAGTTAGAAACATCAATGAGAGAGAAACATCGATCAGCTGCCTCCTGCACACCCCCCACTGGGGATGTGCCCGCAACCAAGGTACATGCCCTTGACCAGAATCGAACCTGGGACCTTTCAGTCCGCAGGCCGACGCTCTATCCACTGAGCCAAACCAGTTTCGGCTACTTCTAATACTGAAAATAAAAACTAGTAATTGGACACATTTTCAAATGTCACGTCTCCCTTAATTAGGAAAAGCAGCAGCAGCGTATTAGCTCTGAAACTACCGAGGAGTCGGCACCGGAACCGGCACTGACCTGGTGCCAGCATTACAGAGACCACCCGGGTAATTTGGGCTCCTGGGCACATCAGTGGTACCTGATGTGCTGTTCGACAGGCCGGCACCAGCCACTCCCAAAAGGCCTTTCTCTTCTATTTCTCTGTGCCGTCATAAAACACAGAACAGATGACTAAGCACCATACTCTCTGAAGCCACTTAGCATTCAGGGGCAAACTGTTTCCACTTCATCAACCAGGTGCTCTATTTATTTATTGTTCTCCTTATTGATTGGTCCTAAACCTGCTGGGGGAGGGCCCACTGGCGCCAACGCTGGCCTCAATGTATTTATTGCCAGGAGCCAGAACCAAAGGCCCAAGGGAGTCTGACTGAAACTTTCAGGAGCTAAGCAAGATGAAAAAGCCAAGTTTTCCCGAAATGCTCACTAAACCTGGATTTCCCTCTGTAACCTTTACGCCAGTGTTTCTCAAATCCACGGATTAACAGCATCAGAAATATGCACACGTCTGTGTCCTACTCCATTTCTGGAGCCCCAGTCCAAGCATTAGCACACTCCAACCAGCTCCTAAGGGATTTTCAGGTTCACATTTGAGAACCACTACCTTAGACACCTATTGGAAATTATTGCTTCAGAACAGAACATAATCCTATATAATAAAGAGGTAATATGGAAATGGACCCTCATGCCCTTGCACAAGATGGCTGCCACAAGATGCCCTGCAGGGGCGGGCAGTTAGGGGCAACCAGGCTGGCAGGGGAAGGCAGTTGGGGCGGCGGGGGGAAGGACCAGGCCAGCAGGGGAGGGCAGTTGGGGGGGCCCAGGGCTGTAGGGGAGAGCAGTTGGGGGCAACCAGGCTGGCAGGGGAGGGCAGTTAGGGTTGACCAGGTCTGCAGGGGAGGGCAGTTGGGGGCAATCGGGCCGGCAGGGGAGCAGTTAGGTGTTGATCAGGCTGGCAGAGGAGTGGTTAGGGGGTGATCAGGCTGGCAGGCAAACGAGCCGTTGGGAGCCGGCAGTCCCGGATTGTGAGAGGGATCCCAGATTGGAGAGGGTGCAGGCTGGGCTGAGGGACATCCTCACCCCCCCGCCCCCAGTGCACGAATTTCGTGCACCAGGCCTCTAGTAAGTACATATTTACAGTTCAAAGAAAAATGGTTTCAAATGACTACAAAGTTGGTAACTTTAGAATAACTGAGGTCAATTAAAATTAGGTCAAAAGCTGCATTTCAAAAGAAACCTCTCAAAAAACCAATGGTTTCCCACTATAAACTTTGGAGAACCACTATTTAAATTTTTTGCAAGTGCTTTTTGCTGGCTAGAGGTAAGAAAACACAATCAGGGAACAAGTACAAGTGATATTACCTTTTCAGCATTTAGAGATCATGAAAACTAAAATAAGGGGAGTATTAATATAGAGATTTGCTACTCATATCTGGGGACAAAAAGTGAGTAGCTACCAAGATTTGGAATCCATTGAGATAAGATACATTATATGTTTTATGCAATTACCTAAAAATTTAAGATAAATTATTTTGTATTGTTTATGAAAGCTAAATAATACAGTCTTTTCAAATGACATATTATTTTACTATTATAAAATGTTATAACATTTAAAACCTATTAAATAAACTGTTGTTTTGCATTTTTATTATTATAAAAAGCAGCAATTATTTTGGGTAGTAATATATGCCAAGTTAAAAATTTGAGCCCGGCCGTGGTGGCTCAGTGGTTGAGGGTCAAACTATGAACCAGGATGTCATGGTTCAATTCCCGGGCTTGATCCCTGACCGTGCAGGAGGCAGCCGATCAATGATTCTCTCTCATCATTGATGTTTCTATCTCTTGCTCCTTCTTCCTTCCTCTCTAAAATCAATTAAAATATATACATATATATTTTAAATTTTTAAAAATATTTTTGATTTCAGAGAGGAAGGGAGAGGGGAGAGACAGAAACATCAATGATGAGAATCAGTGATCAGCTGCCTTCTGCATGCCCCCTACTGGGGATCGAGCTGGCAACCCTGGGCATGTGTCCTTGACCGAATTAAACCTGGGACCCTTCAGTCCACAGGCTGACGCTCTATCCACTGAGCCAAACCAGCGAGGGCAATAAAAATATATTTTTAAAAAGTTTGAAGAGAATGGCATTTTCTGCCTCTAAAATACCGTAATAGTTAAAAAAAACAACAACAAACCCAAACCCCAAAAACTTCTGCTTTTATAATGAGCAATCATGCATTTTTTATTAAAAGTTTATAACTGCATCAACTCTGGACTACAGAATTCAACCCCTTCAAAGAAAACAACATTCATCTGTATTTTCAAAAATTCTTCTTACTTGCTCTCTTTCTCTTACCACCGAGATGCTTTCAAAACTACACATGAAAAAGGGTGTTTTTTAAGCCCAATGGAGCTGCCTTTGTCTTAAAATATGCTAGTGGGGGACAATGAAGAGAAATAAAGAATAAAGAAATATAATTAAAAGGTGACTCTAAATCAGCCATTTCTAAGTTTCCCTCAATTGTTTTCTAGGTGAGGTGAGCTGCAGCATTTCACTGTTTTGATGACAGGATATTTGATGTGAAAAAATATGTGTGGCCTGTTTTCCTACCTGTAAATGACTGAAAAGCTTGACTTGTGTTCCCAGGTGGACGCTTCATACACCTGGATACAAAAATGGCCCCGGGCTCACTGCTGCCTGAGGAGGTCAGTAGGGTCTCACACGGCTCAGGTAAAGTCTGTCACACTAGACCTCATCCTCCCCTTACAGCCTGGCCTCCAGCTTTTATTAAATGTGAGGAATTTAACACCTCTGAAACTCCAAACTTACCACACACGGAAAACTACCTTTATTTTCCCTCTGTCTCATTCTTTTATCTTTTTACTAGAGGCCCGGTGCATGAATTCGTGCACAGATGGGGTCTGGCCGGCCTGCCCCTATGGGGGCTTATCGGGCCAGGCCGGCAGGGGCAAGGGGCTGTGGGCGGTTGGCTGGCCGGCCCAATCCCGACTGGGGTGTTGGGGGCAGATCGGGGGCGATCGGCACAGGATCAGGCTGGTTGGCTGCCGAAAGTGCGTGTCACAGCCACCTGTCGTTCTGGTCCTTCCACCGTTCCGGTGGTTGGGCTTTTATTTATATAGCTATTCTGCACATTTTAAAGTGTCTATCTTGTTTGGGATGTTCCAAAAAATTGTCAGGACTGCTTAAAAAAAAAATGTTTTCCTTAAAGCACTTGTAGACGAAGGCCAAGCATTCGAGTCTCCCTAGAAGGAAGGCCTAGTGAAGTGGAGCCGAGTGGGGGAAGGCTGGAGATGCAGAGGGCCGGCCTAGGAGGCACAGGGCTCCTGGGTGAGGAGAAGGGCTTCGCCAAGTTCAGTTCCAAGTGTGGAGCCGCTCATCAGCTAAGGCAACCTCGGGCCAGCCAGTCAGCCTTTCTAAAAGGCCTCACTTGGCCCTGGCTGGTTTGGCTCAGTGGGCAGAGCGTCAGCCTGTGGACTGAAGAGTCCTGGATTCAATTCTGGTCAAGGGCACAGGCCTGGGTTGCGGGCTCAATCCCCAGTGTGGGTCATGCAGGAGGCAGCCGATCCATGATTCTCATCATTGATGTTTCTCTCTCTCCCTCTTCCTTCCTCTCTGAAATCAATAAAAATATATTTAGAAAACAAAAAGAAAATAAATAAATAAATAAATAAATAAATAAATAAATAAATAAATAAAAGGCCTCACTTGTTACACGAAGGGAACAGCCCTTAACTTTTGCAAAGTTGTCTGGGGACTGCAGCTGAGAATGTTCATCACAGAACTGGGAACCATTCATTCGCACGTATGTTAACCGAACAATGGACTGAAGGTTACCCAAGGAGCACAGCGAGAACAGTGGTCAGGTCAGAAGCCTCTGCAATTTGCATACTTCACAGTGGTGAAGGAGGAACTTTGCACAAGCAGGAGGCGCCCGGGCAGTGTTATGACACGAATGGGAGGAGCCTGAGAAGGAAAACGTTATCAACAAAAGAACTGCCTGCTAACACACTGGCCGATGTTTACGAAGAAGCCGTACAGGAAATACATGGCAAACGGCCGGCCCTGTTCTGGAGAACAAAGAGACCTTGTCACACCTTCTAGGGGAAGTGTTACCGACTTGTTGCCCATTAAAGTCATTCCTCCTGGTATTAGAAAAAATAAAGCTCCGTTTTTCTCCATTCTGAAAGAATGAGAGAGAGCCATCACGTCTCAACTTGCCTCAATGTCGCATCATGCCAAGAGTTTACTTCTCCCTCCAGAAAACTGGTTTCTGCTTTTTATAAAAAAATATATTTTATTGCTTTTTTACAGAGAGGAAGGGAGAGGGTGAGTGAGTTAGAAACATCGATGAGAGAGCCGAAACCAGTTTGGCTCAGTGGATAGAGCATCGGTCTGCGGACTGAAAGGTCCCAGGTTCGATTCCAGTCAAGGGCATGTACATTGGTTGCGGGCACATCCCCAGTAGGGGGTGTGCAGGAGGCAGCTGATCCATGTTTCTCTCTCATCGATGTTTCTAGCTTTCTATCCCTCTCCCTTCCTCTCTGTAAAAAAAAAAAAAAAAAAAAAAAAAAAAAAAAAAAAAAAAAAAAATATCTCCGCATGAAAAAGAAGGGTCCACTACTATAAAAAAAGAAAAAAAAGAAAAAAGAAACATCGATGAGAGAGAAACACCCATCAGCTGCCTCCTGCACGACCCCTACTGGGGATGTGCCCGCAACCAAGGTACGTGCCCTTGACCGGAATCGAACCTGGGACCCCCCCCCCCCCCCCGAGTCCGCAGGCCGGCGCTCTATCCACTGAGCCACACTGGCTAGGGCTAGAAAACTGGTTTCTACCACTGAAGGACACCTATGTACTGAAAGGGAGTACTAGCTCCCCTGATTCAGTCAACCAGAGACCAGGACAGGAGAGAGACGACAGAGAAACGATGAAAAGACACCCCTTCCTCCAAGTCCTCGTGCCCCCCGGGGACTAAACAGGAGGGTGCCTTTACCTGGGGTACCCATTACCACGGAACCCACAGCCAAACTTTGAAATGACTTTTCCTAAAACTGTTATATTTACAGTTATCTTCATCGCTACCTGGCAGCAATCAAGTTAATCGGTTAGGAAGAAAATTAAACACGTCTTCTCAAATGCAGGACAAAGGAAATATTCATGACATAAATATTTAAGCACCCACACAATTTTTTAAATATTCAAGTGAAACTCGATCGTTCTATTCATGAATAAAGTATTTATCGGTCTAAATGCTGGCATATCTAGGAAATTCAAATGCCTAGAAGATGTATTTCATAAGAATTCTCTCACTAAATAAAAGTGGTTCGTTTTAAGTTTTTCTTTTCTATTCCAAACAAGAAAACCAGTGTCTGGAAAAATTGAACTTTACCGGTCTGACAAACAAAATAGACATAAAAAGAAAAAAAAAAAAAATAAATAAATAAATAAACCTTCCCCTGAAGCAAACACAATAACCAACATTGGCTCTGAAAGTTGGATACACCAAGTTACCAGTAAATTGAAGTAAAAATTTACAGATAAGTTAAGTTCTTTAAATTTCAAAATGAGCTAGACATATTCAAGATTACACAGGCTCCATTACTGGTTGCCTCAATGAGTTAGAGCTTAACCCATGACTTGCCACTGCCTTCCATTTACAAATGGCATTAGGACTTTTACCTGCCCTGATTTTTGCTTTAGAACAACTTCGCCAGTTTATTCCAGAACAACAGTTAACGAGTTCATAACATGGGCAGTGGCAGCCTATCCCAGCTCACACACTCGCTGGCCAGAGTCCACGTGATCTGTAGCTATTGCCACACAAAGCATGCTCTTAAAGACAGACAGACAGACAGCCGGCATGCCCGGGACCACCTGCCACCTCGGGGACGCAGCCATCTCCCCTTTAATTGACAATCTGTGACATACCAGGAATGTGCTGACATACCACTTTAATCCTACACCTGGGTACACATTTTCTGCATCTACGTTGCATTTTAAAAATTCAGAAAGGCACTAACGGTGACAAAGGCTACTCAGATCTGTTCAGGGACAGGTACCGTGCGGTTAAGGGGCGCTGTCCCAGCCCCCTCTCTACCAGTGTTTCTGAGATGCAGTATTTCAAGAAGGTATTTCTCCTGGTGTGTGCGTCCCAGCAGCAGGTACCCAGGAAAGCAGGCCTGAGCCACAATGCCAGTGTAAAATATTAAGCCCTTCATGGATGGAAAGCAATAGATGCAGTAAGTAAAATACCCAAAGATATAATTGCTCACTTAAAAATTTTCCCAATTTCCTTTAGGTGATTTTAATGTCCAGAAAATGGATTTCGACACATCTACATACTGGAAAAAAGAATTTAAACTAGGCTGTTAGTTTAGGCAAAACGAATGAACAATTAATTCAGGGCCTGAGAGGCAGTTTAACAGAACATTTCAGGGCACCCGTTAAAGAAATTTTGAATCACTTCCCGCTGGTGGCAATATAAACTGGAATACCCTTTTTGAAAAGCAATTTGGCCAATGAAGTGTTCACATGCTTTGATCTAGGTAAGCCCACTCTGGGCGATTTTCCCAAAGCAAATAAATCATTTAAAGGAAAAGAGACATATTTTTTAAATGTACACATAGAAGTCTGTTCAACGCAATGCCATTTTAAATGGTGAAACATTAGGAACAATCTAAATATAAAACAGGCAAAAGCCTAAAGTAAGGTCCCACTAACAAAAACAATTATGTAGCATCAGAAATTAAAACAAGTTGAACATCAGATGATACAGTGTAGTAAAAAAAAATAAAATCTGCACTTCTTTACAAGTGTGGGAAAAATACAAGAACATGGTAGGATACAGAAGGGAAGATAAAAAAAATAAGAACACCACACAAAGATCTTGTGGGTATGTGGGTGACTTGCTTAGTTTTTTTAAAAATTATTATTATCATCATGACTGCTGCATTATTTAAGCGATAGAGTAGAAAAGCATGAATTTAAAAACCACTGCATGGTCTGAAGAAGCAGTATAGCAAATATAAGTATTATACTGGCTGAAATGCTTATCTAGCACTTGTGTTGATGACTCAAATAAACTTTTATACCTTAATTTCTGTGAAATCAAAGAACCACCATGTGAAGAAAACAGCCTTTAAAGAAAAATTCTGGCATTGAAATAACACAATTCTTTCCTAAGTGAGAAATGTCAACAGATTCACAGACACTTTGGGGAAAAAAGTTTTGGTAGCCTATATATAATTCATTTCCTGTTACAAAAGGGTGTTAATTACTTATCCACACCTTGGAAATAAAGTTTGAAGGAGAAAGCAGTTTCACCTTGTCCGTATAAAATAAATCAATGATTTTTTAAAAGAAAGCTAAAGTGATAAGCATATTAAAAATGCTAACATATTGCTAGATTTAAAATAAATTGAAGTTAAAAGGGGGGGTGTGCAGGGGAAAAAATTAAACTGGCATTTCAGGTTTTTAAACACACACACACACACACACACACACACACACACACACACACACACATTTAAGCCTTTCACACCTGTCTTTTAGCAACTTCACATCTTAAGTTTAAGAAAAATGACCTCTCAAATCGAGATGTCATTTACAGAGACTGACAAACGACTCCTCGCACATTCAGCCCCAGAGCAAAGCTGTTGCTGGAGAGGACTTGGACCCGGCCATTTCTTTAAAGGACACTCAGATTCGGAACTGAAAAATCAGGATAAGAGAAACTCAAGTTGGATTCTCTGAGCACCTATTTCCTGTCCAAACAGCCCTTTTGTTCTGCTTCCCTGCCTAATGTGCATGTTCGGTTTGCATCAGAAAGCGGCAACAATGACAAAACCGGGCGGACACAGAAGCATAAGAGATCAAAAGTGTAGAATTAAGGATCATTAGAAGATTAGAACGAAAATCCTACCAACAAAAACCTCCACAATTTTCTGTTTGCTTCACCTCAGATTAACTTCACTGAAGCTGTACCGTGCAACCAAACTGATCACCAAGCCCCGCCCTCGCCGATCCTAGTGGCTGAAGCGCCAAGTCTCCGCCCTGTTAGCGAAGCTGGCGGCTGTGATTGGGCACAGCTAATATCCATTATTGTAAAGAACTTTTCCTTGCTAGCAGGGTAGGTTGCACACACTAAAAACCCCCTGGCTAAGCTGGTTTCTTAAAGAAACAGTAGGAATGTTTCCGTTTCCCCCTCCCAGGCTATTTGCTTCCTCTATTGTGTGCGTAAAAAGAAATGAAATTAACAGCCGTGAAAACCTGCCAGAAGCAGCGTTAGTTTGTAGTTCGGTGACCGACTGCTTAAAACACGATGCTTTACCATCTGATGTGTTTCAGAGCCGTGAAGGTGAAGTGGTTCCATAAAGGCAGAGACTCCTTTTTTTTTTTTTCAACAGAGTTAACGTTTTGCCTGAAAATTTTAGAACGGCAACAGAAAACCCCTGGCAACATTTCGCAAAGAGGAACAAAACAATATTTCCTCTAAGACTTTAGGAGAAGACTGTAACTTAAGTGGAAATACATACATAGCACTTAAAACACTGAACGCGACGCATTAATTTCTATGCTACCTATCCAATTCACTATGTTCTCAGTATAACTAGAGCAAAATTTGCACTGACACCAAAAATGGATGTTTCTACTTAAAACTGAAAACATGTTAGGCAGAAATGTTATCTATTAGCACACGCACAGGTCTGGCGATGTGTGTTTTGCCAAGGTTAATACTGACGCCCAGCAAATGGGTATCGGTAAGAGGAAAAAGCAACTTGTTCTAATGATCCGTTCAGGTAAAAAGTTTAGGATGGCTTTAATTTTTTTTAATGTTGTTTTTTAAAATAAGGGCGGATGCTATGTTGCGCTCTAAGGTGGCATGGGCACCCTAAGATGCAGCTGAAGGGTATTTTCCCCTTAAACTACTAAATTGTATTAAATGTTATTTTTACTATAGAGTTTCTAAAGAGAGTATATGGACACTCTGATTTAAAAGAAAAAAAGGACCTCCTATCACTTTATTTATTTTTTAATTTTATTACGTTTTTTACAGAGTGGAAGAGAGAGGGATAGAGAGTTAGAAACATCAATGAGAGAGAAACATTGGTCAGCTGCCTCCTGCACACTCCCTACTGGGGATGTGCCTGCAACCAAGGTACATGCCCTTGACCGGACTCGAACCTGGGACCCTTCAGTCTGAAGGCCAACACTTTATCCACTGAGCCAAACCGATTAGGGCTCCTATCACTTTAAACATTACTAAATTTGCTACATATTACTATATATGTTTATTTTATTAGAACTGCTTATGTTTTAATAGGTTGGCCCATCAAATCTTACTCCAACATTAATCATTATCTGATTGAACAACATTTATTTACCTTGTTCAATAAAGTAGATTTTCCACCTCTACAAAAAAATTTGACTGATTTGTAAAAACAAGTTCAAAATGAAAGCAAATTAGGGTGGCTCTTCTTAAAATATACGTTGTTTATAAAGGATTTTTAATATACGTTTAGTTTTCAAAGTTCGAAATCCTGAGTGTTTTTCCTCCAAGAAAACTCACGTGTTAGAACACAAACCTACAAGCTTGTTTTGAATACAAAGACAAGTCTTTGTGAGAAAGTGCAAATCCACATGATTGCAACTAGACATGAATATGGAGCAATACCCTGCACAAGCCCAAACAGCTGCAAAACCCATTATGCCTTTTAAGTGGACAAACTGAAAGGGCCAATTCACAGAGGTCTAGTCCCAAGATCCTTTGCAAGGACTCGTGGCTTTGAATGCCCAGCACTTCAGGAGTCAAGTTCAGGTTTTCTTCCCACTGTGCAGACGGACACTCGCGAAAGCACACAGGAAACAGAAGAGGTACAGGAGCCAACAGCAGACACAATACACAAGCTGAGGTACAGCATGGGACTGGAGAGAGCAGGTTTCAGCCGGCCCAAACTGCGCAGGGTTATAGAAAAGGACATGGCAAACGTTTAAATCTTAAAATGGGGCAAGCATAAAACTAGTAGACAGTGATGGGAAAAAAAAAAACCTTTGCTCTGACACCGTATTTCACTTCAAAGTTAGTTATTTGTATAAAACAGGCACATGCCACAATCTATATATATAAAAGGCTAATATGCAAAGTATCCCCTCGGGAGTTCGACTGGGAGACTAGGAGTTTGATTGCTCACTATGACGTGCGCTCACCACCAGGGGGCGGCGCGGAATGAAGGAAGGCCCCGGCCAGCAGCCGGGGAAGGGAGGCCCCAGACGACAGACGGCAGCCGGCAGCCGGGGAGGAAGGCCCTGATTGGCCCTGACTGCCGGCCAGGCCTAGGGACCCTGCCCGTGCACCAATTTCGTGCACCAGGCCTCTAGGGTAACACCAAGATCACTCTCAATCTATAACCAGCAGAGCAGAGAGATGTGGACTTGGCTATTCCAGACTGCTCAGAGCTCTCCAGGATCTCCTTGAAAGCAGTTCAAGGTGGTAAATACCATCCGAAGGTGGCTCACTGGTTAAAAATAAAGGTATTGTGTTTGCCTTCTAAATCCGTAGCAGAAGGAAACAGCAGACATAAAGAAGGGACAGCGACAGCACGCCCACGATTATTTAACAACAATATTGCCTCTGAGGAACACGGCGTCTGCGAGGTCTCGGACTCCCCCAGTGAATGTGACAGTATCGCTTCCCCAACATCAACCAGTCAAAGGACTTCCTGTGTCTCCCTGTGGGAGCTGCTCGGGGGTTATATCAACCAAAAACAATTTAGGAGGGAACGAGCTGAACAGCAACTCGCTCCCATCTCACTTGTGATTAAAAAGTCCCTATCAAGACTCAGTACCCAGTCTACGAGGAATAACGTTTGGTACAAAGAGAGCAGACTGCAGACGTCTTTAGGATTTTGCAGGACTGAGTACAGCTCAAAGTATTCCTCCCTCAACAGAGGTGAATCCTTCCCATCATCCCTGGGCACCAAAGGCGGGTGACATGGCTCAAAGGACCAAACATGGCTGGGGTCACTAAGGAGAAAGTCTGAAAACCACCAGCTAATGGAGAGAACAAGTAAATTTTAAAAATATTTCCCTGGCCCCGGCTGGTGTGGCTCAGTGGATATAGCCTCAGCCTGAGGACAGAAGGGTCCCAGGTTCAGTTCCCCTCAAGGGCACATGCCTGGGTTTCGGCCCGATCCCCAGTAGAGGGCGTGCAGGAGGCAGCGAATCAATGATTCTCATCATTGATGTTTCTCTCTCTCTCCCTCTCCCTCTCCCTTCCTCTCTGAAATCAATACAAATATATATATAATATTTCCCTGACAAATACACACTGCCTACGAAAGTGAGGTTCGTGCCTGAGCTTGCAATTCCTGATGTACATCTTCCAACACATTAAGGGGAGAAACCAAAGTGAGTATGGCAATGTCCTGACCGGTGTGGCTCAGTGGATAGAGCATCGGCCTGTGGACTGAAGGGTCCCAGGTTCGATTCCCGTCAAGGGCATGTACCTTGGTTGCGGGCACATCCCCAGTAGAGGGTGTGCAGGAGGCAGCTGATGGATGTTTCTCTCTCATCGATGTTTCTAACTCTCTATCCCTCTTCCTTCCTCTCTGTAAAAATCAATAAAATATATTTTTAAAAAGTGAGTATGGCAGGAAGGGGAGGTGGTAATATATCATTCAGCAGAATAATCAGCACAAAGGAAACAAATAGATAAGAGAGCAAAATGCTAGCTGGAAGAAGATATATCTTTCTGAGAGATAGTAAATCGCTTTAAGTCTAGCAGGTGAACAATAGATGTGAATTAAAAAGGAACAGGGATCACAATGCTGAGACCACAGGATAGCAGGGGACAAAAGCATTCATAATCCTCAAAAGTATTTTCATGAGCCATGCAACATACCCAAGTCAGCTGCTAGACACAGAAAAATGACAGGAAACAGACTGGCAGACTTTAAGTTCCCTTCTCTCTCCTTAGCAGCCTAAGTGAGGAAAAAATAAAGATGACAAGATAGACGTGTGGGTCACTCGCTTTCAAAAGAAAAGCTTTCCTCGTCATAGAAAAATTTTTTTAAATTACAGTCACAAACACAATTTTGAAAAGCACAAGTCAAACAGGTGACATTCCCTGATGACTACACAATAAGATTCCAAGTTCACAAAAAATCTTATTCATTAATCAAACCTTTTGAACACCTACTATGTGCTGTGGAGGCCACAGTAGAAACTTCTGGTCTAGAGTCAGTAAGTTTAAATTTTATTTTGTCTATGGAGATGGATCGTCTTTGGGATAAAGGGCAGGCAGCTGAAGACTGTGATGAATTCAACTGGTTTAGGAGAGGGCAGGCAGCTGAAGACTGTGATGAATTCAACTGGTTTAGGAGATGGAGAATACACACAAACAGAAAGGCTGGGGGTATACATGCCAAACATTAACAATGGTTATTTACTCTAACTTTCTATTCCTTCTTCAAGTTTGTTTTTTTTTAAACCCCCAAACCCAAAACACATTGCCCTTATAATCAAATTCAAAAATGAGGTTTTTAAAAAGCAGAACAAAGCCCGGCCGGTGAGGCTCAGTGGTGGAGCATCGACCTAGGAACCAGGAGGTCAAGGTTGGATTCCAGGTCAGGGCACAAGTCCGGGTT
Source organism: Ia io (assembly GCA_025583905.1). Taxonomy (NCBI): domain Eukaryota; kingdom Metazoa; phylum Chordata; class Mammalia; order Chiroptera; family Vespertilionidae; genus Ia; species Ia io. Next base: position 29,611,546 of record JAJQQW010000024.1, read on the forward strand.
TCGGGCTCCATCCCCAGTAGGGGGCATGCTGGCGGCAGCCGATCCATGAATCTCTCCCATCACTGATGTTTCTCTCTCTCTCTCCCTCTCCCTTCCTCTCTGAAATCAATTCTAAAAATGTATTTTTAAAAATTGCCCTGAAAAAAAAAAAAAAAAAAAAAAAAAAAAAAAAAAAAAAAAAAAAAAAAAAAAAAAAAAAAAAAAAAAAAAAAAAAAAAAAAAAAAAAAAAAAAAAAAAAAAAAAAAAAAAAAAAAAAAAAAAAAAAAAAAAAAAAAAAAAAAAAAAAAAAAAAAAAAAAAAAAAAAAAAAAAAAAAAAAAAAAAAAAAAAAAAAAAAAAAAAAAAAAAAAAAAAAAAAAAAAAAAAAAAAAAAAAAAAAAAAAAAAAAAAAAAAAAAAAAAAAAAAAAAAAAAAAAAAAAAAAAAAAAAAAAAAAAAAAAAAAAAAAAAAAAAAAAAAAAAAAAAAAAAAAAAAAAAAAAAAAAAAAAAAAAAAAAAAAAAAAAAAAAAAAAAAAAAAAAAAAAAAAAAAAAAAAAAAAAAAAAAAAAAAAAAAAAAAAAAAAAAAAAAAAAAAAAAAAAAAAAAAAAAAAAAAAAAAAAAAAAAAAAAAAAAAAAAAAAAAAAAAAAAAAAAAAAAAAAAAAAAAAAAAAAAAAAAAAAAAAAAAAAAAAAAAAAAAAAAAAAAAAAAAAAAAAAAAAAAAAAAAAAAAAAAAAAAAAAAAAAAAAAAAAAAAAAAAAAAAAAAAAAAAAAAAAAAAAAAAAAAAAAAAAAAAAAAAAAAAAAAAAAAAAAAAAAAAAAAAAAAAAAAAAAAAAAAAAAAAAAAAAAAAAAAAAAAAAAAAAAAAAAAAAAAAAAAAAAAAAAAAAAAAAAAAAAAAAAAAAAAAAAAAAAAAAAAAAAAAAAAAAAAAAAAAAAAAAAAAAAAAAAAAAAAAAAAAAAAAAAAAAAAAAAAAAAAAAAAAAAAAAAAAAAAAAAAAAAAAAAAAAAAAAAAAAAAAAAAAAAAAAAAAAAAAAAAAAAAAAAAAAAAAAAAAAAAAAAAAAAAAAAAAAAAAAAAAAAAAAAAAAAAAAAAAAAAAAAAAAAAAAAAAAAAAAAAAAAAAAAAAAAAAAAAAAAAAAAAAAAAAAAAAAAAAAAAAAAAAAAAAAAAAAAAAAAAAAAAAAAAAAAAAAAAAAAAAAAAAAAAAAAAAAAAAAAAAAAAAAAAAAAAAAAAAAAAAAAAAAAAAAAAAAAAAAAAAAAAAAAAAAAAAAAAAAAAAAAAAAAAAAAAAAAAAAAAAAAAAAAAAAAAAAAAAAAAAAAAAAAAAAAAAAAAAAAAAAAAAAAAAAAAAAAAAAAAAAAAAAAAAAAAAAAAAAAAAAAAAAAAAAAAAAAAAAAAAAAAAAAAAAAAAAAAAAAAAAAAAAAAAAAAAAAAAAAAAAAAAAAAAAAAAAAAAAAAAAAAAAAAAAAAAAAAAAAAAAAAAAAAAAAAAAAAAAAAAAAAAAAAAAAAAAAAAAAAAAAAAAAAAAAAAAAAAAAAAAAAAAAAAAAAAAAAAAAAAAAAAAAAAAAAAAAAAAAAAAAAAAAAAAAAAAAAAAAAAAAAAAAAAAAAAAAAAAAAAAAAAAAAAAAAAAAAAAAAAAAAAAAAAAAAAAAAAAAAAAAAAAAAAAAAAAAAAAAAAAAAAAAAAAAAAAAAAAAAAAAAAAAAAAAAAAAAAAAAAAAAAAAAAAAAAAAAAAAAAAAAAAAAAAAAAAAAAAAAAAAAAAAAAAAAAAAAAAAAAAAAAAAAAAAAAAAAAAAAAAAAAAAAAAAAAAAAAAAAAAAAAAAAAAAAAAAAAAAAAAAAAAAAAAAAAAAAAAAAAAAAAAAAAAAAAAAAAAAAAAAAAAAAAAAAAAAAAAAAAAAAAAAAAAAAAAAAAAAAAAAAAAAAAAAAAAAAAAAAAAAAAAAAAAAAAAAAAAAAAAAAAAAAAAAAAAAAAAAAAAAAAAAAAAAAAAAAAAAAAAAAAAAAAAAAAAAAAAAAAAAAAAAAAAAAAAAAAAAAAAAAAAAAAAAAAAAAAAAAAAAAAAAAAAAAAAAAAAAAAAAAAAAAAAAAAAAAAAAAAAAAAAAAAAAAAAAAAAAAAAAAAAAAAAAAAAAAAAAAAAAAAAAAAAAAAAAAAAAAAAAAAAAAAAAAAAAAAAAAAAAAAAAAAAAAAAAAAAAAAAAAAAAAAAAAAAAAAAAAAAAAAAAAAAAAAAAAAAAAAAAAAAAAAAAAAAAAAAAAAAAAAAAAAAAAAAAAAAAAAAAAAAAAAAAAAAAAAAAAAAAAAAAAAAAAAAAAAAAAAAAAAAAAAAAAAAAAAAAAAAAAAAAAAAAAAAAAAAAAAAAAAAAAAAAAAAAAAAAAAAAAAAAAAAAAAAAAAAAAAAAAAAAAAAAAAAAAAAAAAAAAAAAAAAAAAAAAAAAAAAAAAAAAAAAAAAAAAAAAAAAAAAAAAAAAAAAAAAAAAAAAAAAAAAAAAAAAAAAAAAAAAAAAAAAAAAAAAAAAAAAAAAAAAAAAAAAAAAAAAAAAAAAAAAAAAAAAAAAAAAAAAAAAAAAAAAAAAAAAAAAAAAAAAAAAAAAAAAAAAAAAAAAAAAAAAAAAAAAAAAAAAAAAAAAAAAAAAAAAAAAAAAAAAAAAAAAAAAAAAAAAAAAAAAAAAAAAAAAAAAAAAAAAAAAAAAAAAAAAAAAAAAAAAAAAAAAAAAAAAAAAAAAAAAAAAAAAAAAAAAAAAAAAAAAAAAAAAAAAAAAAAAAAAAAAAAAAAAAAAAAAAAAAAAAAAAAAAAAAAAAAAAAAAAAAAAAAAAAAAAAAAAAAAAAAAAAAAAAAAAAAAAAAAAAAAAAAAAAAAAAAAAAAAAAAAAAAAAAAAAAAAAAAAAAAAAAAAAAAAAAAAAAAAAAAAAAAAAAAAAAAAAAAAAAAAAAAAAAAAAAAAAAAAAAAAAAAAAAAAAAAAAAAAAAAAAAAAAAAAAAAAAAAAAAAAAAAAAAAAAAAAAAAAAAAAAAAAAAAAAAAAAAAAAAAAAAAAAAAAAAAAAAAAAAAAAAAAAAAAAAAAAAAAAAAAAAAAAAAAAAAAAAAAAAAAAAAAAAAAAAAAAAAAAAAAAAAAAAAAAAAAAAAAAAAAAAAAAAAAAAAAAAAAAAAAAAAAAAAAAAAAAAAAAAAAAAAAAAAAAAAAAAAAAAAAAAAAAAAAAAAAAAAAAAAAAAAAAAAAAAAAAAAAAAAAAAAAAAAAAAAAAAAAAAAAAAAAAAAAAAAAAAAAAAAAAAAAAAAAAAAAAAAAAAAAAAAAAAAAAAAAAAAAAAAAAAAAAAAAAAAAAAAAAAAAAAAAAAAAAAAAAAAAAAAAAAAAAAAAAAAAAAAAAAAAAAAAAAAAAAAAAAAAAAAAAAAAAAAAAAAAAAAAAAAAAAAAAAAAAAAAAAAAAAAAAAAAAAAAAAAAAAAAAAAAAAAAAAAAAAAAAAAAAAAAAAAAAAAAAAAAAAAAAAAAAAAAAAAAAAAAAAAAAAAAAAAAAAAAAAAAAAAAAAAAAAAAAAAAAAAAAAAAAAAAAAAAAAAAAAAAAAAAAAAAAAAAAAAAAAAAAAAAAAAAAAAAAAAAAAAAAAAAAAAAAAAAAAAAAAAAAAAAAAAAAAAAAAAAAAAAAAAAAAAAAAAAAAAAAAAAAAAAAAAAAAAAAAAAAAAAAAAAAAAAAAAAAAAAAAAAAAAAAAAAAAAAAAAAAAAAAAAAAAAAAAAAAAAAAAAAAAAAAAAAAAAAAAAAAAAAAAAAAAAAAAAAAAAAAAAAAAAAAAAAAAAAAAAAAAAAAAAAAAAAAAAAAAAAAAAAAAAAAAAAAAAAAAAAAAAAAAAAAAAAAAAAAAAAAAAAAAAAAAAAAAAAAAAAAAAAAAAAAAAAAAAAAAAAAAAAAAAAAAAAAAAAAAAAAAAAAAAAAAAAAAAAAAAAAAAAAAAAAAAAAAAAAAAAAAAAAAAAAAAAAAAAAAAAAAAAAAAAAAAAAAAAAAAAAAAAAAAAAAAAAAAAAAAAAAAAAAAAAAAAAAAAAAAAAAAAAAAAAAAAAAAAAAAAAAAAAAAAAAAAAAAAAAAAAAAAAAAAAAAAAAAAAAAAAAAAAAAAAAAAAAAAAAAAAAAAAAAAAAAAAAAAAAAAAAAAAAAAAAAAAAAAAAAAAAAAAAAAAAAAAAAAAAAAAAAAAAAAAAAAAAAAAAAAAAAAAAAAAAAAAAAAAAAAAAAAAAAAAAAAAAAAAAAAAAAAAAAAAAAAAAAAAAAAAAAAAAAAAAAAAAAAAAAAAAAAAAAAAAAAAAAAAAAAAAAAAAAAAAAAAAAAAAAAAAAAAAAAAAAAAAAAAAAAAAAAAAAAAAAAAAAAAAAAAAAAAAAAAAAAAAAAAAAAAAAAAAAAAAAAAAAAAAAAAAAAAAAAAAAAAAAAAAAAAAAAAAAAAAAAAAAAAAAAAAAAAAAAAAAAAAAAAAAAAAAAAAAAAAAAAAAAAAAAAAAAAAAAAAAAAAAAAAAAAAAAAAAAAAAAAAAAAAAAAAAAAAAAAAAAAAAAAAAAAAAAAAAAAAAAAAAAAAAAAAAAAAAAAAAAAAAAAAAAAAAAAAAAAAAAAAAAAAAAAAAAAAAAAAAAAAAAAAAAAAAAAAAAAAAAAAAAAAAAAAAAAAAAAAAAAAAAAAAAAAAAAAAAAAAAAAAAAAAAAAAAAAAAAAAAAAAAAAAAAAAAAAAAAAAAATAAAAAAAAAAAAAAAAAAAAAAAAAAAAAAAAAAAAAAAAAAAAAAAAAAAAAAAAAAAAAAAAAAAAAAAAAAAAAAAAAAAAAAAAAAAAAAAAAAAAAAAAAAAAAAAAAAAAAAAAAAAAAAAAAAAAAAAAAAAAAAAAAAAAAAAAAAAAAAAAAAAAAAAAAAAAAAAAAAAAAAAAAAAAAAAAAAAAAAAAAAAAAAAAAAAAAAAAAAAAAAAAAAAAAAAAAAAAAAAAAAAAAAAAAAAAAAAAAAAAAAAAAAAAAAAAAAAAAAAAAAAAAAAAAAAAAAAAAAAAAAAAAAAAAAAAAAAAAAAAAAAAAAAAAAAAAAAAAAAAAAAAAAAAAAAAAAAAAAAAAAAAAAAAAAAAAAAAAAAAAAAAAAAAAAAAAAAAAAAAAAAAAAAAAAAAAAAAAAAAAAAAAAAAAAAAAAAAAAAAAAAAAAAAAAAAAAAAAAAAAAAAAAAAAAAAAAAAAAAAAAAAAAAAAAAAAAAAAAAAAAAAAAAAAAAAAAAAAAAAAAAAAAAAAAAAAAAAAAAAAAAAAAAAAAAAAAAAAAAAAAAAAAAAAAAAAAAAAAAAAAAAAAAAAAAAAAAAAAAAAAAAAAAAA
>JAJQQW010000024.1:29621846-29751846 GCA_025583905.1 Ia io
GGGGTCTCGCGGCCCGTGGAAGGGGCTGGAGAGGAGGAGGAGGAGGAGGAGCAGCGGCCTCCGCCGCCCACCGCGCCGTGTCCGGCGTGTTCCTGTCCGGGGCGGAGGCTCCGGAAGAGTCGCGCTCCAGCTGCTAGTTGTGCAAGAGGGAATCCGAGTGAGCTCGCCCGAGGCTTGCAGCGCTGGGGGCTCCCCGGCCGTGCAAAGTCCGAGGTCGGGGTGCGGCCTGGAGGGGGCGGGGACGCCGCCCGGGCCCGAGCCAAGGCTTGCAGGAGAGGATCCCGCCGGGAAGCGCGCGTGCACAAGCGAGCCGCACACTCACCGCAAAGGCACCCGCGCCCTTCCGCCCTGGTTCCCTACAGCGCGGCCCCTGCACCTCCCAGCCGAGCGGGGTGCGGGGGGTGGAGGACAATGGCTCCCCGGAGCGTCCCCGCCTTCGGGCTGAAGTGCAGCACCAGCTACAAGTGCAAGGTCAAGTTGGAGGTCATTTTTCCTGCTGGTACCGCGAGGGAGCGGTTCGGCTGGGCTGTAAGGTAGGAGGCGGACCGGGTCCCGAGGATCCCTTCTTTAAAGTTTCATGGTTTGCTCGTGGTGAATTTTTTGCATCATCCATTTTGCTGTTTTAAAAATATAGCATCAAAGTGTGCTGTTTATCCTGATTTTTCTGAGCTTTGGGGCGTCCCTTGGAATTGTACGCTGTGATGGAGTCTCTCACCGTCCTCGCCCTTGGGTGGGTCTCACTTGGGGAGAGAGCTTCGGTTCGGTTCGGTTCGGTTCGGTTTGGAGGAGGCAGCTTGTGCTTTGCCCTGCGGAGAACCGAACGCAGCATTTTCCTGCTCTGCTCAGGAGGCATTTCCAGTTTTGATTGACAGATGCTCCAGGGGCGTGGTCAGGACTTAAGGTGTCAAGTTGAACCCAGGGCATACAAGGGGGTCGGGCTGGCATGCTCAGTGGTGGAGCATCGACCTATGAACCAGGAAGGAGGTCAGGGTTCAATTCCTGGTCAAGGGCACATGCCCTGGTTGTGGGCTCCATCCCCAGTAGGGGGCGTGCAGGAGGCAGCCGATCAATGATCCCCTCTCATCATGCGTGTTTCTCTCTCTCCCTCTCCTTCCTCTCTGAAATCAATAAAAATATATTTTAAAAAATAATAAAATAAAAACACACTTCCCTTATGTTTAGGCCCTGGGCAAGCACCCTTCAGCTTACCACAAGTCCCCCTTGTATTTAAAATACATATATTTTTTAATATATTTTTATTGATTTTAGAGAGGAAGGAAGAGGGAGAGAGATGGAAACATCCATGATGAGAGAGAACCATGGATCAGCTGCCAAATGGGGATCGAGCCCACAACCCCGGGCATGTGCCCTTGACCGGAATTGAACCTGGGACCTTTCAGTTCGCAGGCCAATGCTCTATCCTCTGAGCTAAACTGGCCAGGGCTAAATATATTTTTATTGATTTTAGAGAAGAGAGAGAGGGAGAGAGAGAGAAATGATGAGAGGGAAATCATGGATCAGCTGCCTCCTGCACATCCCCCTACTGGGGACCAAGCCCGATACCCTGGGCATGTGCCCTTGACCGGAATCGAACCTGGGACCCTTGAGTCCACATGCCGACGCTCTATCCACTGAGCTACACCTGCCAGGGCAGAAAGGGTGTTTTTAAAGGGCATTCCACTTTGAATTGAAAGCCTACAAATTATGGACGAACTCAACAAAACAGGATTTTGCCCAGGGATGTCATCTCTGATAGAGAGGCCAGCTTAGTATAATGGAGATGAGGGATGGTTTTAGCCTCAATGACTACAGGTCTAAAGAACCAAATCCTACCTATATAATAAAAGGCTAATATGCAAATTGTCCCCTTGACTGGGAGTTCCACCGGAAGTTTGACCGGGGGCGGGGCCAGCTGGCCAACCGCCCAAGGCCCCTCCCCATGGCTGGCCCCACCCCCAATTGGCCCCAATAGGGGCAGGTCGGCTGGACCCTGCCAGCCGGACCCCCACCCATGCACGAATTTGTGCACCGGGCCTCTAGTTAAAAAAGAAAGGAAGAAAGAAAGAACTAAATTCAGTCCTTGACTTTGCTTAATGGGAAGTGGGAAGCCATTGGAGAACTCCAAGGAAGAAAGGAAATGGTGGGTTGTAACAATTTGGTGCATTCTGCTGATTCTAGCAATAATTCTGCAGCCCGGGGTCCGTTCAGCTGTTCACTGTTCTCTGGCCACTGGGTGGGAGGACGATAAGGAAGGGATTTAGAATTTCAGCCAGGGGTTCCCAGCGCTCCTCCGTCACGTGTGGGCTTGGTGACCATGAGCAATGCCCAACTCGCTGGGGTTTGATTTCCTATGCGTTTGGGGAATGTCCGTGAACAAAACAGAAGATCCCCTGCCAGTACAGATTTATTGCTCTAATCGGGGAGATACAGAGGAAAAGATAACTTTGTATACTGTGAGTCCGAAGACAGTAAGTGGTGGAGACAGAAGGAAAAGTAGATCAGGCCCGGCCGGTGTGGCTCAGTGGTTGAGCATCGACCTATGAACCAGGAGGTCACAGTTCGATTCCCAGTCAGGGCACATGTCCGGGTTGTGAGCTTGATCCCCAGTGGGGGGTGTGCAGGAGGCAGCCAATCTATGATTCTCTCTCATCAATGATGTTTCTCTCTCCCTTCCTCTCTGTCTAAAAAAAAACCACATACACACAAAATTAATAAAATTTTAAAAAGCTTAAAACTAACATGATCCGACATAGATTTGATTTGATTTTTAAAATTTTTTATTTTTATTGATTTTAGAGAGGAAGGGAGAGAATGAGATGGGGAGAGAGAGAGAAACATCAATGATAAGAATCATGGATTGGCTGCCTCCTGCACCCCCCACACTGGGGATGGAGCCACAATCTGGGCATGTGCCCTGACCAGGAATCGAACCCTAACCTCCTGGTTCACAGGTCCATGCTCAACCACTGAGTCATGCCAGCCAGGCAAACGAACCCTTCCTTTTTATAAAAAAATAATATATATATATATTTTTTTTTTAAATTCTTTTTTATTTTTTAAAATATATTTTATTGATTTTTTACAGAGAGGAAAAGAGAGGGATAGAGTTAGAAACATCGATCAGAGAGAAACATCAATCAGCTGCCTGCACACCCCCTACTGGGGATGTGCCGGCAACCAAGGTACATGCCCTTGACCGGAATCGAACCCGGGACCTTTTAGTCCCCAGGCCGACGCTCTATCCACTGAGCCAAACCGGTTTCGGCAAATAATATATATTTTATTGATTTTGTACAGAGAGGAAGGGAGAGGGATAGAGAGTTAGAAACATCGATGAGAGAGGAACATCCATCAGCTGCCTCCTGCACGCCCCCTACTGGGGATGTGCCTGCAATCAAGGCACATGCCCTTGACCGGAACTGAACCCAGGACCCTTCAGTCCGCAGGCCGATGCTCCATCCACTGAGCCACACCGGTTAGGGCAGAACAAACCCTTTCTTGATAAGCGGCAGCGGCCCGTGTGGCTATGTCTGCTGGTGAAGCAGAGTAACCTCCCCACCTGGTATAAAAACTGCTGTTTGAAATTCTCTGCTATTGTTAGAGATAGTCCCTTGTCCTATAAACTGTCATTGTAAACTATTGTTATTTTTAGATAGCCCCTTATTCTGTAAAAGAACTGTTTTAGATACTAGAAAAGATAAACTTAACTGTCTGACGTTGCAAGCTAGCCATCTAGCATCAGGGACTACTGATACGCTGATACTGATAATATTCTCATGCCAGGCGTCTGTATAGATAGGATATGTACTCAAGGTTACAAGTTATCTGCAAAAGTAACATACACAAAAACCTGAAAAGATATACAAAGAGAATGCTTCTTCCTTTGTTGGCTTGGAATTTGACAGATATATTCTGCACTGAGCCCGAGCGTAATAAAGACTCCTAACTAATTGGCTTGTTAAGGGTCTTGTATCTAGCTAACTGACTTACGATTGAACACCGGGAGGTCACAGTTCGATTCCTGGTCAGGGCACATGCCCGGGTTGCAGGCTCGATCCCCAGTGTGGGGCGTGCAGGAGGCAGCCGATCTATGATTCTCTCTCCTCATGGATGTTTCTCTCTCTGTGTCCCTCTCCCTTCCTCTCTGAAATAAATAAAAGTATATTTGGGGTGGGGGGAACTAGAGCAGAGGATGGGGGAGGGCAGGCTGCAGTGTTACATGGGGCAGGCTGGGTAGGCCTCACTGAGAAGGCGAGCTTGGCAGGAAGTTGTAAGAGGTGAGGGTGGAGTGCTAGGAGTCGCTGGGAGAAGAGGGATCCAGACTTAGAGAACCGTCTTAGAGCTTGGGCCTCCAGGCAGGGCCAGCCAGGAGGCAGTGTTCCTGGAGCCAGGTGAGGAGGGGAGAGTAGGAAAAGGGGTTGGAGAGATCGGGAGGACCCCACCAACCTTTAGGGCCTTGAGGACCATCATATGTACTTTGGCTCTTACTTTATTTATTCTTAAGAAAACAGTATATTAATTTTATTGTTGCTCATAAAGTGAGTCATTGACACTTGTCTAAAAGCAGGCGGTTAAGAAAATTGTATAGCATTATACACCGAGTGGCCAGATGATGATGATCTCTGGACGCATAATCATCTGGCCACTCAGTGTCTATCCTATAGAATAAAAGGCTTATATGCAAATTGTCCCCTTGACCATCCATGATTCTCTGTCATCAATGAAGTTTCTCTCCCTTTCTCTCTGTCTAAAAAACACACATACACACTCAATAATAAACTTAATAAAATTTTAAAAAGCTTAAAACTAACATGATCTGATGTAGATTTGATTTGATTTTCTAAAAATTTTTTTTATTTTTTATTTTAGAGAGGAAGGGAGGAGAGAGAGAAACATCAATGATGAGACTCATGGATCGGCTGCCTCCCACATGCCCCACACTGGGGATCGAGCCCACAACCCGGGAATCACGTGCCTTGACCGGGAATCAAACGGTGACCTCGTGTGGCTTAGAAGTTGATGCTCAACCACTGAGCCACGCTAGCCGGGCTCCGACTTAGGTTTTGAAGGATCGTTCTGGCTGCCATGGGGTGAGCAGACGAAAAAGACAGGAAGTGTAAGAGCAGGGACACCTATAAGACAGCAGTGATTCAGACCGGGTGATGGTGGTGGAGCCAGGGGGAGCGGTCACATTCTGGATACACACTGAGTGGCCAGATTATGATGGTCTCTGAACACATAATAACCTGGCCATTCAGTGTGTGTGTGTGTGTGTGTGTGTGTGTGTATAAATATATATATATTAGAGGCCCGGTGCATGATTTCGTGCATGGGTGGGGTCCGGCCAGCCTGGCCAGGGGGAGGGGACATGGGCAGTTGGCCGGCCTGCCTGCTGGTCGAACTCCTGGTCGAGGGGACAATTTGCATATTAGCCTTTTATTCTATAGGATACACACTGAGTGGCCAGATGATTATGCGTCCAGAGATCATCATCATCTGGGCACTGAGTGTAGTTTGAAGGTGGATCCACTGGTTTTCTGATAGATGGGGGGCAGGGTAGGAGAGAGAGATGGAGATGATCACACATCCTGGAGGATAAGATGAGGGTCAGGGCAGAGGCGTTGGGGGAGGAGGGAACATTTGGGGACTCATTATCCCATAAATGATACTTAAAGCCACGAGGCTGATCAGGGCGTGAGCACAGAGCAGAGGGAGGACCAAGCCCAACTCAGAGTTCAAGGAGAAGGAAGTGGAGGAATGAGCGCCTGGAGGCCAAGGCGGAGGAGACAGAGGTGGGAGGAATGAGAACTCCGTGTCCTGGAAGCCAGGGGTCAGCTGTGCCCAGAGCCGCTGGGAGTTCAGGTCTGAGGAGGACAGACTTGACAGGTGTGTTTGGGTTCCCGTGGAGGTCACCCTGGGGGGAGGGTGGTTCAGGTGGCCGCAGAGCGGGGTGGGAGGGGCATTAGGGGTTTAATGGGAGGACAGTGGGGTTAACATCAGAAAGATCGTCGCCAACTGGCAAGGAGATGAGGACATTCTTATGGATTTTATTTAGAATTGATTTTTATTCAGATTCTGTTTTAAGCCCTGACCAGTTTGGCTCAGTGGATAGAGCGTCAGCCTGTGGACTGAAGGGTCCCAGGTTCGATTCCGGTCAAGGGCATGTACCTTGGTTGCGGGCACACCCCCAGGAGGGGGTGTGCCGGAGGCAGCTGATCGATGTACCTCTCTCATCGATGTTTCTCTCTATTGCTCTCCCTTCCTCTCTATAAAAAAATCAATAAAATATATTTTTAAAAAACATAATAAAAAAGATTCTTTTTTAAAAAAGTATATGTATGTATATATATATATTTTAAATATATATATTTTTATTGATTTCAGAGAGGAAGGGAGAGGGAGAGAGAGAAACATCCATGATGAGAGAGAATCATGGACCGGCTGCCTCCTGCGTGCCCCCCCCCGGGGATCGAACCCGAAACCTGAGCATGTGCCCTTGACCGGAATCGAATCCGGGACCCCTCAGTCCCCAGGCTGATGCTCTATCCACTGAGCCAAGTTGGCTAGGGCTAAAATACATATTTTTGTTGATTTCAGAGAGGAAGGGGGAGGGAGAGAGAGAAACATCCATGATGAGAGAGAATCACGGATGGGCTGCCTCCTGCACGCCCCCCACTGGGGATCGAGCCCACAACCCGGGCCTGTGCCCTGACCGGGAATCGAACCGAGACCTCCTGGTTCATAGGTTCATAGGTCCATGCTCAACCACTGAGCCACACGGGCCAGGCTGTGCTCCAATATCTTGTCTTAAAGCGGCGATGATACCCTCTGTGCTAGCTTGATCGAACGGAAGACAGTTCATGCAGAATGCTTAGCGCAGGGTCCAGCCCCGAATTAAGCCGCGGGCGAACGGTTGTCAGGTTATCTGATTCGTTATCTGATCCTGTCGCGGCTAAAAGCAGACGGTCTTTTGCAATAGGTCAGTGGGTAAGGACACCCGGGCCCATTGGCAAGCAACTCAGAGTCCCTGGCAGGGAGAGCCGTCCGGGCGCCCAGCCTGGCCAGGAGGCTTAAGAAATGCGGAGTGCGACAGCTGTGTGGTCCCCCGTGTTGCCTCCCAAGGGGAAACATTGCTCCAGGGAGACTTGGAGCTGGGGGACAGGGTGACACAGGGCCTCCCGGTCACTCAAGGTGGGGCTCGGCAATCCCAGAATGCACCCACAGAAATACACACAAGCATGTGGGTATAGCTGGGAGGGCGTGGGGCCAGAGCCCACAGGAGTGGCCAGGCCACAGGTTCAGAAATGTCATCGTAAAGCCCCTGGCCAGTGTGGCTCAGTGGATAGAGCGTCGGCCTGCGGACTGAAGGGTCCCGTGTTCGAGTCCAGTCAAGGGCACATGCCCGGGTTGCGGGCTCGATCCCCAGTGGGGGGTGTGCAGGAGGCAGCCGGTCCATGATTCTCTCTCATCACTGATGTTTCTATCTCTCTCTCCCTCCTCCTTCCTCTCTGAAATCAATAAAAACATATTCCAAAAAAAAAAAAAAGTCAACGTGAAGATGTACCAGCTCAGGCCCTGGAGGGTTTGGCTCAGTGGACAAAGCATCGGCCTGCGGACTGAAGGGTCCCCGGTTTAATTCCGGTCAAGTGCACATGCCTGGGTTGCACGAGGCAGCTGATCCATGATTCTCTCTCATCATTGATGTCTCTATCTCTCTCTCCCCCTCTCCCTTCCTCTCTGAAATCAATAAAATAAAATGAAAATGAAAAAGATGTCCCAGCCCGGCCGGCGTGGCTCGGTGGTTGAACATCGACCTATGAACCAGGAGGTCACGGTTCCATTCCTGGTCAAGGGCACATGCCCGGGTTGGGGGCTCCACCAAGTAGGGGGCGTGCAGGAGGCAGCTGATTCAAGATTCTCATCATTGATGTTTCTCTCTCTCTCTCTCTCCCCTTCCTCTCTGAAATCAATAGAAATGTGTTTTTAAAAAAATATATTTTATTGATTTTTTTTTTTTTTCCAGAGAGGAAGGGAGAGGGAGAGAGAGTTAGAAACATTGATCAGCTGCCTCCTGCACACCCCCTACTGGGGATGTGCCCGCAACCAAGGTACATGCCCTTGACTGTAATCGAACCTGGGACCTTTCAGTCCGCTCTATCCACTGAGCCAAACTGGTTAGGGCTGGAAATGTATTCTTAAAAAAATGACCTCCCTTGCCGAAACCGGTTTGGCTCAATGGATAGAGCGTCGGCCTGCGGACTCAGGGGTCCCAGGTTCGATTCCGGTCAAGGGCATGTACCTTGGTTGCGGGCACATCCCCAGTAGGGGGTGTGCAAGAGGCAGCTGATCGATGTTTCTCTCTCATCGATGTTTCTCTCTCATCGATGTTTCTGACTCTCTATCCCTCTCTCTTCCTCTCTGTAAAAAATCAATAAAATATATATTTAAAAAAAAAAAATGACCTCCCAGAGGAGGTGTGGGGTCAAACACAGGGTCCTCCTCAGGGCAGCTGCCCGCCGAGCCGTGGGCGACTGCGCAGCCAACACGTGGGCGGTCAGCCCAGGAGGTGGGAACCCCGCACTGGGCCCTGGGAAGTCAGGTAGGAACGAGGCTCGGCCACTGCAGGGGGCCAGGGGGCAGAGACTGGCCCAGGGGCCCGGGAGCTCTGAGCATCCCCACGGGGTGGGGAAATGAGAGAGGGCTGGGTTCCAGGCCACGTGGGTGCTCAAGGCAGGTCAGTGGGTTCTGGAGTCCTGTGTCCAGATAGCAGCAGGGGAGACCTGAGCGGAGGGGAGGCGGGGGGCCTGGGGCCTGGGTCAGGGCTTACTCAGGCCCACTGAACAGGCATGAGGCCACCCCTCAATCAGGCATGCTCCCTACAGCAAGCATGTCGAACTCACGGCCCACAGGCTACTTGCCTCATTGAAATGGAGTGGCCAGATGATGATGATCTCTGAACGCATAATAATCTGGCCACTCAGTGTCTATCCTATGTAATAAAAGGCTAATATGCAAATTGTCCCCTTTACCAGGATTTCGGCCAAAAGGCAGATTGGCCAACCGCCCATGTCCCCTCCCCCTGGCCAGGCTGGCCAGACCCCACCCATGCACGAATTCATGCACCGGGCCTCTAACTTACATATATATATATATATATATATATATACACACACACACACACACACACACACACACACACACACACACACACACACACTGAGTGGCCATATTATTATGATCTCTGAACACATAATAATCTGGCCACTCAGTGTATATCCTATATACTAAAAGGCTAATATGCAAATTGTCCCCTTGACCAGGAGTTCGACCAGCAGGCAGGCCGGCCAACCACCCATGTCCCCTCCCCTTGGCCAGGCTGGCCGGACCCCACCCATGCATGAATTCATGCACCGGGCCTCTAATACTAATACACACACACACACACACACACACACACACACACACACACACACACACGAGTGGCCAGATTATCATGTGTTCAGAGATCATCATAATCTGGCCACTCAGTGTATTTGGCTCGTGTTTAGCCTTTGAGTTTGACATGCTTGCCCCAGAGCCCTGCTCCAGCTACTGAGGAGGGAGAGGTGGACAGACAGCGGCTTCCAACCTCGCGGAGCGCAAGGCTGCCCTTCCTGCTTCAGCACCGGCCGGCAGGTGAGGCGTGGCCGCGTCAGCAGGTTCGAGTGGCCTGGATCCGGGAGCTGGGGCTGGCTGGGCGCCAGGCCAGGGAGGCGGGTGCTGACACCAAGACACGTCGGGGCAGCAGGTGACACCTCTCTGCCCCTCAGGCCGGATCCAGACCCACTGCCCCGGGACGTGTGCAGACGGGCACGTGCAGGAAAGCACAGGGGCCAGAGATGGCCCACTGTCCCCGTTGGCCCAGGGCCGAAGGGTGCGCAGGAGCAATGCTAAACGCAGACGGAGGGTCACTGGTGTGCAGTGACGAGGCCACCCGGCTGGCGTGGCTCAGGGTTTGAGCATCGACCTATGAACCAGGAGGTCACAGTTCGATTCCTGCTCAGGGCACATGTCCCAGTTGTGGGCCCGATCCCCAGTGGGGGGCGTGCAGGAGGTAGCCGATCCATGATTCTCTCTCATCATGGATGTTTCTCTCCCTCTCCCTTCCTCTCTGAAATCAGAAAAATATATCAAGAAAAAAAAGAAAAGGGTGCACAGGGGTGTGTGTGTCTCAGGGGAGCTCAGCCCAGGCTCACAGGCACACAGGCACACGTGCAATAGAGAAGCCGTGAACTGTCCCATGTGGGTGTCGCTTTTTTTGTTTCAATATAAATTTTTTTATTGATTTCAGAGAGGAAGGGCGAGGGAGAGAGAGAAACTTCCATGATGAAAGAGAATCACGGATCGGCTGCCTCCTGCACGCCCCACACTGGGGATCGAGCCCGCAACCTGGGCATGTGCCCCAACCAGGAATTGAACCCTGACCTCCTGGTTCATAGGTGGACACTCCAACCCCTGAGCCACACCAGCGGGCTTGGCAGGTGTCTCCTTTGGAAGGCCGGGGCGTGACCTTGCAGGTGTAGGCCAGAACCTTCAGGGCAGCCAGAAGGGTGCCTCATCCCCGGTGACATGGGCCCGCCCCATGGCTCCTCCTCGACACGCCTGCACCTGCGTCCTTGCTCACCTCTGCCGGCCCCGGGCCTCTCTCCAGACCTGCCCGTCACATGCCCCCGCAGGTGTGGGCTCCACTTGGCTGCGGGCCTCTCGTGCCAACTGACTCTGGCATCCGACTCGCCCGTGACTCACTCGCCACTCCACCCTCTCCCGCCCACTGCCTCTGATGCTGTGTTTGCCTCCTGCACGGACCAGCTCATTAAATCTTTCCCTGCGATGCTTGGTCTGCAAAGGCGGTGGGCTGGGCATTGGGCCGCGTTGGTCAACAAGACCAGTCCCTGTGGGCCGATGCCCAGGGAGGACTACAGGCAGGGTGCTGAGTGCCATCCCGGGTGCAGTGGGGTGTACGGGGGCACACCTGGGCTGGGAGACCTGGAGGCTGTAGCTCTGTTTCCCAGTTGCAGGTTGTGCCATGAACTATGGTTTCATACCTGGTCCATCTGTCCCCATCATCCCTTCACCCATTCATTCGTCGGCTCCGTTCCAAACTGTGGAAACGGAATGCAACAATAAAAAGAACTTGCTTCCAGGCCTTGCCAGTGTGGCTCCGTGGGTAGAGTGCCAGCCTGCAGACGGAAGGGTCCCATCATGGATGTTTCTCTCCCTTTGGTCTGCAAAGGCGGTGGGATTTCTGGTCAAGAACACATGCCCAGGTTGTGAGCGCAATCCCCAGTAGGGGCGTGCAGGAGGCAGCCGATCCATGATGCTCTCTCATCGTGGATGTTTCTATCTCTCCCTCTCCCTTCCTCTCTGAAATCAAGCCTATATAATAAAAGGCTAATATGCAAATTGACCGAACTGCAGAAGACCTGTCGCTATGATGTGCACTGACCACCAGGGGGCAGACCCTCAACACAGGAGCTGCCCCCTGGTGGTCAGTGCACTCCCACAGGGGGAGCGCCACTCAGCCAGAAGCCCTGAGCTGGGCTCACAGCTGGTAAGCGCAGCAGTGGTGGCAGGAGCCTCTCCTGCCTCCGTGGCAGCGCTAAGGATGTCTGACTGCCAGCTTAGGATGCAGGCTGTGAGAGGGTGCAGGCCGGGCTGAGGGACGCCCCCCTCCCAGGTGCACGAATTTTGTGCACCGGGCCTCTAGTAAAAATATATATAAAAAAGGACTGCTTCCTGGCCCACCCGGGACTTTTAGGTTCCCCAGGATGTCCTGCGCCCACCTGCTTTACTCTTCCCTCTGCTTGGGAGATCCCAGTCCCACCCTCCTCCCCGCTCCAACCTTCAGACCTTGGCTAAAGGTCACCTCCTCGGGGAAGGCTCCCCTGACCCCTTGACCACCGTCAGGCCCCATTAGGATGCTTTCGTAACCTGGCATTGTCATTCCGAGCGCCTGTAATTACGTGTTCATCAGTGGGGCTATTTCCTTATTGTGGGTCCTCCCAGGCACCTCTGGTAGCGTCTCATTTCTGATAGTATTTACACATAGCCTCGCACATGGTGATGTATTTAATAAGTACAAACTGAATGGGCAGATGATGGATGGTTGGTTGGATGGATGGGGAGGTGGGTGGGTGGGTGGGTGGGTGGATGGATGGATGGATGGATGGATGGATGGATGGGTGTGTGTGTGTGGATGGATGGATGGGTGGGTGGGTGGGTGGGTGGATGGATGGATGGATGGATGGATGGATGGGCGGGTGGGTGCATGGAAGGATGGATGATGGATGGATGGGTGGGTGAATGGATGGATGGATGAATGGAAGGATGGATGGTGGATGGATGGATGGATGGGGATGGAAGGATAGGTGTGATGGACAGACGACAGACCGACAGACAGACTGGAGCAGAGGCAGAATGATTCAGGGACCAATGAGGAGACTAGCCAGCGATCGGGACAGGAGAGCGATGAGAATGTGAAAACGCCAAGGCAGCAGAAGTGGGGAGCTGGGGAGAGGGTGCACAGGAGGGAGTCTGCCTACCGTGTGCTCTGGGTGAGTGTCCAGAGCGAAGCAGAGGGAGGGGTGCGGGGTCGCCACCAGGGTGCTGGCTGGGGCAGGTCTGCAGGGACGGAGGGCTGGGTGCCACCTGAAGTGGGGACACCTGCTGAGGCCGTAAAGAGAACATTTTATTTTTTCAATACTTGTATTGATTTCAGAGAGGAAAGGAGAGAGAGTGATAGAAACATCCATGATGAGAGAGAATCATGCATCGGCTGCCTCTGCACGCCCCCTACTGGGTATGGAGCCCACAACCTTGGCCTGTGCCCTGTCTGGGGATCAAACCGGGACCTCCTGGCTCATAGGTTGATGCTCAGCCACCGCCGGCCGAGCCAGACCAAGTTTAAATGTGCAGAGAGCGTGGATACGGGTGGCGAGCCTTGGGTCTGCCCATGTGTCCACGAGGTGTGGAAGCCGTGGGGGCCCCGGGAGCTCCGGGAGCCTGTGCCCTGGCCGTGGACCCAGCTGCAGGCTGGACGATGAGCCAGAGGCACAGGCCAGCGGAGGGGGGCTCGGTGCTCCCTCTGCTCCGCCCACCAAGGCCCGCTGGGCGCCTGCTGTGTGGACATCACCGCCGAGTCCCAACCAGATAAAGGCCCCGCGTCATCACACCACGGCCTCGCTCACCGTGTTCTCTGCTGCGGGAACCGAAGGCTCTGTCTCCCCGAGGCTGCCCCAGACAACGGCCACATCATGATGGGAGTTACGACGCCCATTCGCCCCGAGTGGCGATGGCAGGTATGTGACCTCTGACACCCTCCCTCCCGGCGCCCTGCCAAGGTCAGCCATCTCTGGTGATCACACAGGGATGTCTGCCTCACAGCCACACCATTTCCCAACCAGCCCAGCCAGATACAGTTCACCATCCGTCCACCCACCACCCTTAGGCACCATCCGTCCACCCACCACCCTTAGGGCACCATCCGTCCATCCGTCCATCCACCCACCCTTAGGGCACCATCCGTCCATCCACCCACCACCCTTAGGGCACCATCCGTCCATCCATCCATCCACCCACCCTTAGGGCACCATCCGTCCATCCACCCACCCTTAGGGCACCATCCATCCACCCACCACCCTTAGGGCACCATCCGTCCACCCACCCACCCTTAGGGCACCATCCATCCACCCACCCACCCTTAGGGCACCATCCGTCCACCCACCCACCCTTAGGGCACCATCCGTCCACCCACCCACCCTTAGGACACCATCCGTCCACCCACCCACCCCTAGGGCACCATCCACCCACCCACCACCCCTTAGGGCACCATCCGTCCACCCACCACCCTTAGGGCACCATCCATCCATCCGTCCATCCACCCACCCTTAGGGCACCATCCGTCCATCCACCCACCACCCTTAGGGCACCATCCATCCACCCACCACCCTTAGGGCACCATCCGTCCACCCACCACCCCCTTAGGGCACCATCCGTCCACCCCCACCCCTTAGGGCACCATCCATCCACCCACCACCCTTAGGGCACCATCCGTCCACCCACCCACCCTTAGGGCACCATCCGTCCACCCACCCACCCTTAGGGCACCATCCGTCCACCCACCCACCCTTAGGGCACCATCCGTCCACCCACCCACCACCCTTAGGGCACCATCCGTCCACCCACCACCCTTAGGGCACCATCCGTCCATCCGTCCATCCACCCACCCTTAGGGCACCATCCGTCCATCCACCCACCACCCTTAGGGCACCATCCGTCCACCATCCATCCACCCACCCTTAGGGCACCATCCGTCCATCCACCCACCCTTAGGGCACCATCCGTCCATCCATCCATCCACCCACCCTTAGGGCACCATCCATCCATCCATCCACCACCCTTAGGGCACCATCCGTCCATCCACCCACCACCTTTAGGGCACCATCCGTCCACCCACCACCCTTAGGTCACCATCCGTCCACCCACCCACCACCCTTAGGGCACCATCCATCCACCCACCACCCTTAGGGCACCATCCGTCCACCCACCACCCTTAGGGCACCATCCGTCCACCCACCCACCCTTAGGCACCATCCATCCACCCACCCACCCCCTTAGGGCACCATCCGTCCACCCACCCACCCTTAGGGCACCCCGTTAGGGCACCCCACCCTTAGGACACCATCCGTCCACCCACCCACCCTTAGGGCACCATCCGTCCACCCACCCACCACCCTTAGGGCACCATCCGTCCACCCACCCACCACCCTTAGGGCACCATCCGTCCATCCACCCACCCTTAGGGCACCATCCGTCCACCCACCCACCACCCTTAGGGCACCATCCCACCCACCCACCCTTAGGGCACCATCCATCCACCCACCCACCACCCTTAGGGCACCATCCGTCCACCCACCCACCACCCTTAGGGCACCATCCGTCCACCCACCACCCTTAGGGCACCATCCGTCCACCCACCACCCTTAGGGCACCATCCGTCCACCCACCACCCTTAGGGCACCATCCGTCCATCCACCCACCCTTAGGGCACCATCCGTCCACCCACCACCCTTAGGGCACCATCCATCCATCCACCTACCCTTAGGGCACCATCCATCCATCCATCCACCACCCTTAGGGCACCATCCGTCCACCCACCACCCTTAGGGCACCATCCATCCATCCACCCACCCTTAGGGCACCATCCGTCCACCCACCACCCTTAGGGCACCATCCATCCACCCACCATCCTTAGGGCACCATCCATCCATCCACCTACCCTTAGGGCACCATCCATCCATCCATCCACCACCCTTAGGGCACCATCCATCCATCCACCTACCCTTAGAGGTACTGGGCTCCCTAAAGCCTTGGGCAGGGCACTGGCAGAGTACAGAGGCTCATAGGAGAAGGATCACCCCCAGCCCTCGCCCAGCCAGTGTGGCTCAGTGTTTGAGCGTCAACCTATGAACCAGGAGGTCACAGTTCAATTCCCGGTCAGGGCACATGCCCGGGTTTTGGGCTCCATCCCCAGTAGGGGGCATGCAGGAGGCAGCTGGTCCATGATCCTGTTCCCAGCATCCCTGGTAGATAGTAAATGCTCACCTTGGAACACTCCTTCCAAGTGCAGGCCAGCCACTCCAGAGCCCACACCCCCAGCCGCCACCTCTAGGGGGCGCTCACACCCCAGGCCATTTTCCACCTGCCCTAATCCCAGGAGACCAGGTCTCAGAAGATTAAGGACCACTCCTGTCAGGCCCAGAGTCGGCTGAAATTATTCAAACTCAGCCCTGGCTGGTGTGGCTCAGTGGACAGAGCGTCAGCCTGTGCACTGAAGGGTCCCAGGTTTAGGTTTGAGTCCGGTCAAGGGCATGTACCTTGGTTGTAGGCACATCCCCAGTAGGGGGCGTGCAGGAGGCAGCTGATCGATGTTTCTCTCTCATGGATGTTTCTAACTATCCCTCTCCCTTCCTCTCTGTAAAAAATTAACAAAATATATATTTTTTAAAAAAATTATTCAAACTCAGCAATCCTCAGAGCATCCACGTCGGCTACTTAAGTGTCACAATTCTAGGCCTCACAGACCCAGCGAAGAGCAAATCAGACATGGTTGCTGCCTTGCCAAAGTCTAATTAGGACCACAAACCTGAAACAAATAGCCACACAAATCAACATCTATACTAATAAAAGGGTGATATGCTAATTAGACTGTATGTCTTCCTGACAAAGACACGGTGGTGGGCCGAGGCAGAGGCGGTTAGGGGCGATTAGGCCGGCAGGGGAGGGCAGTTAGGGGGATCAGGCCAGCAGGGGAGCAGTTAGGGGCGATAAGGCAGGCAGGCAGAGAGGTTAGGAGCAATCAGGCCAGCAGGGGAGAGCTGTTAGCGGCGATCAGGCCGGCAGGGGAGAGCAGTTAGGGGGATCAGGCCAGCAGGGAAGAGCAGATAGTGGCGATCAGGCTGGCAGGTAGAGAGGTTAGGAGCGATCACGCCAGCAGGGGAGAGCAGTTAGGGGCGATCAGGCCGGCAGGCAGAGGGGTTAGGGGCGATTAGTCAGGCAGGCAGGTGAGCGGTTAGGAGCCAGCGGTCCCAGATTGGAGAGGGTGCAGGCTGGGCTGAGGGGACTCCCCCCCACCCCATGCACGAATTTCATGCACTGGGCCTCTAGTGTAATTTAAAAGCTTGACAACGTATATGAGGGGGAAAATGACAGCGTCCTTGTGAGCATAAGGGGGCAGGATGTGCTTCTCAACGAAGACCCGCAGCAAGAGCCAGGTGGAGTTGAGGGGAACAGCTTTTAAGCAGTGAGAACAGTGGCCGTGCAAAGGCCCTGGGGCAGGCGAGAGGATTATAGACTGGGGACGCAAAGAAGCAGGGACTGGACAGTACCTCCGCTTCTAAGGACATTGTAAGGATTTGGGAATTCTCCCTAGAAGTAATGACCTATCTTTGAAGGGTTGTAAGCAGAGTCATCGAATGTGGTTTACTTTTCAAAAAGACGGGGAGCAAGAGGGAGCCGAGTGTGATGATGCAACGTCCGGGCAGGGATGAGGCTGGAGCACCTACACAGCAGCAGAGCTGGGGTTCGAACCCTTGCAGCCCGGCTCCTGGCTCTCTGCCATCCGGCTTCGCTGTGTGGGCTCCGGCAGGGCCGCTGGTTGGGGAGTCCCCGGTGGAGAGGCTGGCAAAGCCTGTTGCAGGGGTGCCATCCGGGTGGCCACTGCGTCCTCACCAGAGCACCACCCAGGCCACTACATCTTCACCTACGGGGACCTAACCTACACCCCCGGTCCCTTCAGATTCAAAGCTAGATTTCGTGACCCATGAAAAGACAGAACTGCGGCTGCAAACGGGGGGACCAGTGGCCTCCGATCTGCCCGACTGCCTGTGCCCCCCCCCAGGAATGATCACAAGGAGTTTGACCTCTCACCCCCCATGACCATTAGAGACCAGATGGGACCTGTTGCTGAAGCCTTTCAAAGTCCCTGGGCCCTCCTTAGGCTCCCTGTCTTAGGCTGGTTAGGGGGCGATCAGGCCGGCAGGGGAGAATGGTTAGGGGGCGATCAGGCCAGCAGGGGAGAGCGGTTAGGGGTGATCAGGCTGGCAGGGGAGAGCGGTTAGGGGCGATCAGGCTGGCAGGGGAGAATGGTTAGGGGCGATCAGGCCGGCAGGGGAGAGCGGTTAGGGGGCGATCAGGCCGGCAGGGGAGAGCGGTTAGGGGTGATCAGGCCGGGAGGGGAGAGCGGTTAGGGGGCGATCAGGCCGGCAGGGGAGAATGGTTAGGGGGCGATCAGGCCGGCAGGGGAGAGTGGTTAGGGGCGATCAGGCTGGCAGGCAGAGGGGTTGGGGTGATCAGGCAGGCAGGCAGAGAGGCACGGGCAGGAAGGGAAGAGAGGTCAGCACGCGGAATGGTTAGCATCGCGCTGCCTACTCACTGGCATGTGCTCATTATCAGCTCACCTGCAGCTAATTGGAAGGATGTTTGTTTATGCTTTGTTTTCTTACTCATCTAATCACAGGCAGGGGAGGTTTTGCAAGTTATGCAGCCAATCCAAGAACTCAGTGGTCAGGAAATGGGGTGCCAGGAGCGGGTTGGACAGGGGAATGAGGAAACCCAGCTGGACGTCCCGGGCCTTTGTGCCTGGCATGGGCCTCTGTCCTGCCCCCTTTGATACACCCATCCACAAAGCCTGCCTCCGTAAAATCTCTGGGACAGCCGGCATGTTCCCATTTTATCTCCCCCAGCAGCTGGGACCCACCCCAATGCTGAGAGCATGCCACGCCACTCATGACTAAGAGCTTAAATCTTCTGCTATCCTCGGCCCAGCCTCCATCATGGTGATGGTGGAGGTGTGCAGCCAGTCAGTGGATGATGCTTGAACCCTGATGAGGCCTGGAATGCCTTCTAGGTGTTGGGGGGTGGCGATGGGGGCAGCAAAGAATCAAAGATTTGGTGTTGGTTCCCCCTTCCTTGGACCCAGGCAGGGAGGAGGCATTGCACAGACCTGAGGTGTCTGACTTGGAAGGAGTGCATGGCGCATGGTACCACCCAGCAGGGCCTCCAGAATCAAGTCCCACATCCTCACAATATTTTTTTAAACTACAGGAAGAAATAGAATCTATACTAATAAAATGGTATTGTGCTAATTAGACCGGATAGACCAGACATCCTTCCGGATAAAGCCATGGTGGCGGGGGCCGAGGCAGAGGCAGTTAGGGGTGATCAAGCCGGCAGGGGAGGGCAGTTAGGGGCAATCAGGCCAGCAGGAGAGGGCAGTTAGGCGCGATCAGGCTGGGAGGGGAACAGTTAGGGGGTGATCAGGCCGGCAGGCAGAGGCCGTTAGGGGCAATCAGGCAGGCAGAGGGGTTAGGGGCGATCAGGCAGACAGGTGAGTGGTTAGGAGCCAGTGGTCCTGGATTGCGAGAGGGATGTCTGACTGCCTGCGGAATCGGGCCTAAACTGGCAGTTGGACATCCCCCGAGGGGTCCTAGATTGGAGAGGGTGCAATATGGGCTGAGGGACCCCCCCCCCGCCCCATACACGAATTTTTTGCACTAGGCCTCTAGTTATAAATAAAATGTCAACACTTAGTCTTATGTGACAAGAAATTAAAAAATGAACTATTTCAGCCCTAACTGGTTTGGCTCAGTGGAGAGTGTCGGCCTGTGGACTGAAAGGTTGCAGGTTCGATTCCGGTCAAGGGCATGTACCTTGGTTGCGGGCACATCCCCAGTAGAGGGTGTGCAGGAGGCAGCTGATGGATGTTTCTCTCTCATCGATGTTTCTAACTCTCCCTCTCCCTTCCTCTCTGTAAAAAAATCAATAAAATGCATTTTTTTAAAAAGTGAACTATTTCAATGCTTTACCTGCTGAGCTCAGTCTGAGGTGTCAGACCAAACCAGAGGGCAGAAGTCAGGCCAGGCACAGGGGGCCATGATACAAGCCGGTGACCCCAGCAGCCTGCACCTGGAGGCGGGAGGATGACTCCAGCAGGAACCAGGGTGCAGACGGAGCATAACCGGCTGTGAGTTCTGCTCCCCGAGGAGAAACATGATCCTGGACACTGAATCTGCCTCTGGGCATCCCGAGTGCAGACAAGCAGCGGATGCTGTAGGCGGACGGGCTCCCTGACTCTATCCCCATTTCACAGACCAGTAGGCTGAGGCCCACAAAGACAGCCAATCAGCATCAAGCTCAGTCAGGAACCTCTATGTGCCCCCTCCAAGGGCTTGAGATCAGGCCGGGCTAGGTTGTCACCTTGGCATGACATCACAGGGACAAGACTTTGTACAGCAGCGCCCGCATCACAGACATCATTTTTAGCCCCACAGGATACAATGGCTACGGTGTCAGGCGGGTTTAAACGTCATTTCCACCACGACCAGACGTCAAAAAACGCTGTGATGGCAAATGGGATTGAACGTCATTTCCGGCCCCGCCATTTATCAGGGGAGTTAGAGCCCAATACACCAAGGTTGTGGGTTTGATCCCCAGTCAGGGCTCATGCAGGAATCAAGGAATAAAATGCATGAATATGGGCAACAACAAATCGATGCTTCTCTCTTTAAAAGTATAATAAATACCTAAAATAGCGTCATTTCAGATGCAACCACGTGGCTGCTCCTAGGTCAACTGGGTTTAAACGTCATTTCCATCGTCAGGAAGGTCAACAGGACTTTGCAGTTCACCGCGCAGTGAAAAGTGGCGCTTGAACAGACGTCATACCCGTCGCAGGGAAGGTCAAAATGGCGACGTGAACGGGTTAAAAACGTTACTTCCGTCGCGAAGGAGGTCCGACGCGTGTGAGTCGCGGTCCGAAAACCGTCATTTCCGGCGCGACGAAGGCCGGGGACTGGGGTCGCGCTCCAAAAGCGTCATTTCCGGCGCAAGAAAGGTCCTATCGGCTGCGACCTAGGTGGGTTACGATACGACGTCATTTTTACCGCCAAGCGACGCCAACATGGCTGCGAATCAGCCAACAGACGTCCAACTGAAACTTCACGCTGCCGGTCATCCCCCCCAAAGTGGATTTACGCGTGTTTTCTGCCGCGTCTAAACGTCACGCTTGCTGCGATCTGACGTGCGCTGCTACGTCATCACGTGACCTGCTACGTCATTTCGGCAGCGACCGGACATCCCTCCGAGGTTTGGTCTCGTGGACGTCAACGTTTCACGGGCTGCACCGTAAAGTCGGTTCACACGTCATCTCCGGCGCCGGGAGACGTCACGCTGGCCGCAGCGTCGCACGGGCTCAAAAGTCGCTTCGGTCGCGAACGCAAGGGGCTTTGGGGTCGTTTCCGCCGCGGCGTGATGTTGGGTCAGGGCCTCCTCCTCGGGTTTTCCCGTCCCTCCAGCGGGGACCGGACTTCACGGCGGCCGGGGCGTCAGCTCGGGAGCCCCTGCCCGGATGGGACGGCGGGGGTGTATTTGGCCCATCCCTGAGCCGACTTCCTGCTGCAGGTATGCAACCCCTTTACTTTTTAAAGTTGTTGTTTTTTAAATATTGTTGTATCGCAAATCCGCGAGCTCGACAAGACGCCTTCATGCGCCAATTAGGCCCTAATCGGTGTGGGTCAGTGGATGGAGCGTCGGCCTGCGGACTCAAGGGTCCCGGTTCGATTCCGGTCAAGGGCATGTACCTTGGTTGCGGGCACATCCCCAGTGGGGGGCGTGCAGGAGGCAGCTGATGGATGTTTCTCATCGATGTTTCTAATTCTCTATCCCTCTCCCTTCCGCTCTGTAAAAAATCAATAAAATGCATATTTTAAAAAATAGTTTATTTTAAAAAAATGAGCCAATTAGTTAGGAGTCATTTTCATTGTGCGCAGGTTCAGAGCAGGTTACCTCTGTCCAATTCTGAACCCTCAAAGGAGGAAGCATTCTCTTTTTATATCTTTTCAGGTCCTTGTGTAAATTATTTTTACAGATAATTTGTAACCTTGAGTACATATCTACACTGAGTGGCCAGATTATTATGATCTCTGAACGCACAATAATCTGGCCACTCAGTGTGTGTGTGTGTGTGTATGTATATATATGTATGTGTGTGTATATATATCTACACTAATAAAAGAGAAATGTTCCAATTGACTGTACCTCCATGATGCCCATTAGCCAATCAGGAGTTAGTATGCAAATTAACCCAACAAAATGGAGGATTAATTTGCATATGCAGGTGAAGAGCGGGGGGGGGGGGGGCGGAGGGCACTACAGGAGCGGTACTGCGGTCAGGAGCGAAGACTGCAGGCTCCCAGGCAGCTGGAGCAAAACCAAGGGAAGGAAGGCCTATTCTTGCATGAATCTTCATGCAACGGGCCTCTAGTATGTGTGTGTGTGTGTGTGTGTGTGTGTGTGTGTGTGTGTGTGTGTTAGAGGCCCAGGAATGAATTCGTGCATGGGTGGGGTCCTGCCAGCCTGGCCAGGGGGAGGGGCATGGGCAGTAGGCCAGCCTTCCTGCTGATCGAACTCCTGGTGGAGGGGACAATTTGCATATTAGCCTTTTATTCTATAGGATATACACTGAGTGGCCAGATTATTATGCGTTCAGAGATCATAATAATCTGGCCACTCACTGTATACAGACACCTGGCATCAGTATCAGCGTATCAGTCCCTTATGTTAGAAGGCTAGCTTGCAAGGTCAGACAATTAAGTTTATTTTTTTCTATTATTCAAGCTAAAAAAACAAAGTCATATTTTACAGAATAAGAGACTGTCTAAAAATAACATCGTTGATGTACAGGGCAAGGGACTATCTAAAAATAGCAGAGAACTGCAAACAGCAGTTTCAAACAGCAGTTTTTCCAAAGGAGGGATTATGATGCGTCAATATATTTTATTTTTTTTTTACAGAGAGGAAGGGAGAGGGATAGGGAGTTAGAATCATCGATCAGCTGCCTCCTGCACACCCTCCACTGGGGATGTGACCGCAACCAAGGTACATGCCCTTGACCGGAATCGAACCTGGGACCCTTCAGTCCGCAGGCCGACGCTCTATCCACTGAGCCACACCGGTCAGGGCGATCCCTTTATTGTTAATTTTACCTGAGGGCCCTGCTTCGTTTCCACGGGGAGTGGAGCGCCTTCTGGTTAAACGGTAGCGGGAGACGGTAGATCCTGCATATGGTGGGAAAAAGGAATTTGATTCTACCGTGTGCCGTACATGACAGTGCTTTGAGGTGGTTCATGCATTAAATGTGAATGGACAGCAGGCAGGTTTCTATGAGAAAACGGGAGGATGTGTTGATGATGCCCGGGTAGGCACGTATTTAAACAGGATACAAAACACTCTGTCCTAATGGAATTGATTGATAAGTTGTTCAAGTTGAAGCCATCGGTTAATAAAAAAAAAGGCTCGATTCAAAGAGTGCAAGATAAGCCAGGGACTGGGAAATATATTTACGAAACCTATACCCAACCACGGACTCCTAAATGTAGTGCGTAAAGAACCTCTACAAATCAAAGAGGAAAAAATATTACCCGATTTATTATTTTTTTTATTTTTAAAATATATTTTATTGATATTTTTGCAGAGAGGGAGAGAGATAGTCAGAAACATTGATGAGAGAAAAACATCGATCAGCCGCCTCCTGCACACCCCCCTCCCCTTCCCCACCGGGGATGTGCCTGCAACCAGGGCACGTGCCGTTGACCGGAATCGAACCCGGGACCCTTCAGTCCGCAGGCTGATGCTCTATGCTCTATCCACTGAGCCAAACCAGTTAGGCTTACCCGACTTTTTAAAGTAGGCAGATGTCTTGATAAGGAAGTCCATCAAAAAGCATATACACCCCGGCTGGTGTGGCTCAGTGGTTAAGCGTCCACCTCTGAACCAGGAGGTCAAGATTCCATTCCTGGTCAGGGCACGTGCCCGGTTTGTGGGCTCGATCCCCAGGAGGCAGCCGGTCCATGATTCTCTCTCATCATGGATGTTTCTCTCTCTCCCTCTCCCTTCCTCTCTGAAATCAATTAAAAAAAATATTTTTTAAAAAGCACATACGAATGACCAGTTAACATTATCAACAGAAAAACTCTGTATTTTCTTTCCAAAAAGCCCAGTTCTTCCCAACTGGACCTTAATTAGGGCTGAGCATGTCTCCCCCAGTTACAGAAACATGGAGAACTTTGAGGAGCCTCCTGACCAGCCTCCATCACTGCCATCCTCTGTCACACGGCATCACCTGTTCCTGGAACGCTCTTCCTGGGGTGCAAGTGTGACCGGGTCAAAGCCTTCGCTTCCACTCTGTTGTCCCCTGGATAAGGCCTTCTCCTGTTAGAATGGCTTTAGACCTTTTATGATCTCGCCTCTGACCACCCCCAGCCTCTCTTCCTCTGGTGGTTGGTTCTGGTTTATATGGAAACTAGAGGCCCGTTGCACGAAGAGATTCGTCCAATAGGCCTTCCTTCCCTTGGCTTCCAGCACCAGTTTTCCTCCGGCACCCGGGACCCAGGCCTTCGCTCCGGCCACCAGCCATCTTCGTCTTCACTGCAGACTCTGGAGTCTGCCGTCTTTGTCTTTGCTGCGGCCAGAGTGCCGCTCCTCTAGATTCCCTCACCCCGCCCTTCCTCTCATAGCAGGTGTCCTGCCCTGACCGTCCACTCCATGCCTGGAGCAACTGGGCGGCCACCATCTTTGCCTTCTAATTTGCATATCCCCTCCTGATTGGCTGGTGGGTGTAGCGGAGTGATGGTCAATTTGCATGTTTCTCTTTTATTAGTGTACATAGTGTAGATTGCAGTCTGCCCCCCCCCCTCCTTTATCGGGCTTCCTCCTCAGCCTGACAAACTCCTACACGTACTACAACGTCCTTGTGCCATAAGGGAACGCATCCTGTGTTCCCCTCTGTCCGAGCTCTTGCTGCTACGGGGTTTGCAGGAAGCGTGGGGGTGGCTGTCTCCTTCATCAGACTGTGGGCAGGTCAGAGGCCACAACTTCTCTCCCGAACCCCCAGTGCCCAGGCGAGGGCTGTCCCACACAGGAATTCCTTCAAACAGGAAGGATTTTACTGCAGATGCAACAGGTGCAGCAGGTCAGGTTGCAGGTGTAGCTGGGGGAGGAGCTACTGTGGCCACTTCCCGGTGGGGCCCAGGGTTTTCTCAGGGGCCCCCAGTTTTCTCAGGCCGGGCCAGACCTTTGCTGATGGTGCCTGGAGCGCTTTGTACCCCGAAAAGGGCTCCTGGTTTGCAAGGGCGGCTGGGCCTGTGCTGCAATTCCACTTGTGAACACGAGGTGGCGCTCTGTGGCGGCCTATTGAGCAGGCGCTGGGCGCCCAGCAGCGCCGGCCTCCAGAATCCAGAACCCAGAGTAAATGAACTGGGACCCGGATGGTTTGTGATGGTGAACAGGGCGGAGGGATGCCTGCGTTTATTCATTCATGTCCATACGCGAGTGTAGGACGGAACCTACAAACGGCACTTTATGGATGTGTCCTGGGGTGCGCCGGCCCTGGGTGTCAGTCCTGGCTCCGCTGGTTCTGGGATGGGACCCGTCTCGCTCTGGGCATCAGGTCCCCGGCC
The DNA here is from genome assembly GCA_025583905.1 of Ia io. NCBI lineage: Eukaryota > Metazoa > Chordata > Mammalia > Chiroptera > Vespertilionidae > Ia > Ia io. Next base: position 29,646,899 of record JAJQQW010000024.1, read on the forward strand.
TGCGGAGCAGCGTTCAGACTTGGGCGGCTCTAAAGGAGGGGAGGTTTGCAGAGTTGCCGGCATCCTTCCTGGCACCTCCAAGATGTCCCGTCAATACTCGCTTCCCTGTGGGAATCCCGGTGTCGGGGCTCGGCCTCCTCGCCAGCCCCTGCTCCCCGCGCCCTTTGACAATAGCTTCTCCGTCTGTCTGACCCCCCCGCCTGGGGACCCCTGAGGACAGGGCGGGTCTGGTTTTCTCTGTCTTCAGAGCCCAGCCCAGAGCTTTCTGGGTAAACACTCAACCGAAGGATGACTGACGCCTGAGGCCGCCTCCTCCCCCACCTCCACCCCAGATACAGACCCGAGTCCTTCAGGTCCGAGTTGGTAGCTGCCTTTGCCTCGGCCGCCTGGCCGCAGTCCTGCCCGCAGGAAGGTGGCCTCCTGGGCTGCCATGGCTGAGGAGGGGGCCCCTCAAGTCCACCCAGGACCCCCTGTGTCTCGGGCAGCCAGGGGCCGGCCACCGGCTTGGTGGGCAGGGGAACACAGACAGAAGGGGCGGGTGGGGGCTGGCATGGCCCTCCCTCTGTGGGGGGACCTGTTGGAGGCCCTGGCCCCCGGGCAGCCCCTCTGTTCCTGGGGGACGAGGGTCGGGCATCTCCCCTGAGCGGCTCTTTCCTGGTGGGGGGCGTGCACTCCCCCCTTGGGCTTGCCAGCCCTCCCAGGCAGGGAAGGGGAGCGTTACCATAACAACACTCAAACCTGCAGAGAATTTCTGTGAGTTTATTGGAGCCAAACAAACTGTTGACAAAGGCCGGGAAGCAGAACCCCAACGGATGGGGATGATGCTCCGGAGAATGGGGGTTCCATCTCTGTTGACACATTGCCATCAAAGGAGGGACGCAGGTGGGTGACATGCGATCCATTGGGGATGGATTAGGGAGGCGGGAGCAAGGAAAGCGGAGGGTGGGGGGAACCCCTGGGATTAGCTAAAAAGAAGATGGTGGACACCTGCTTCCTCCCATAGGAGGTGCGGGAGAGTTAACAGTCAGCAGTTAGCTCATGACCACAGGGGGTCCGTGGTGCCCCCAGAGGGGCGCCTGTGTTTTGGGGGCTGGGAAAAGGGAAATGACTGTGACCTGCCAACCACATGCTGTCACAGATGCAGAAAGACAACAGACGGGCTCCGGGAAGGCAAAGGCGGACCTGGTCAGGGACGATCCCGGCCTAGGACGGGACTCCCCACCACCGCTGCTGTTCAAGTTTAATGTCAGGCCATCGGGGGGGGGGGGGGGGGGGGGGCCTACCTGAGGTCTCTGAGTGTGCAAGGCCGCCCCGAGGCCTCCCCTGAGCTGCTCAGCTTAGCACGCGGCCCCTTTTTATCCAGCGGAGTGACCCCAAGTCCCCTGTGGTTGAGGGGAGACCTGAGCAGGTGCCGGGCCTTGAGGCCTTCACTCATCTTCTACCCGCACAGAGCCCTGCAGACACAGTCCCCAGTGACACGGGGGATCCCCCGACCTTCAATCCTCCAGGTTCCTATGGAGACTCAGCTCCTGTGACGTTTCTCTTTACATGCATGACAGTTCAAATCCCTGGAGAAGTGGGAAGTGGGGGTAGGAGATTCTGGGAACCCCCCAGGTTTTCTAAGCTGGGTTGGGGCGCGGATCAAGGGCGACAGGAGGGGCTTTCCTTGGGGGGGGGAGGGGTGGCGTCGCCAAGTGCCGGACACAGGTCACAGAGACACTGATTCAACGGCACTTCTCTTTCTATTCTTTTTTAAAATATAGAAATTACTTTCAGAGAAGAAGGGAGAGAGAGAGAATCATCCATGATGAGAGAGAATCATGGATCGGCTGCCTCCTGCACACCCCACACTGGGGATGGAGCCCGCAACCCAGGCATGTGCCCTTGACTGGAATTGAACCGTGTGCTCCTGGTTCCTAGGTTGATGCTCAGCCCCTGAGCCACGCCGGCCAGGCATGTGTTGTTAATCTTTTTTTATTATTATTTTTATTGGTTTTTTTAAAAAATATATATTTTATTGATTTTTTACAGAGAGGACGAGAAAGGGATAGTTAGAAACATCGATCAGCTGCCTCCTGCACACCTCCTACTGGGGATGTGCCCACAACCAAGGTACATGCCCTTGACCGGAATCGAACCTGGGACCTTTGAGTCCGCAGGCCGACGCTGTATCCACTGAGCCAAACCGGTTTTGGCTATTTTTATTGATTTTTTACAGAGAGGAAGGGAGGATAGAGAGTTAGAAACATCGATGAGAGAGAAACATCCATCAGCTGCCTCCTGCACACCCCCTACGGGGGATGTGCCCGCAACCAAGGTACATGCCCTTGACCGGAATCGAACCCGGGACCCTTCAGTCCGCAGGCCGACGCTCCATCCACTGAGCCATGCCGGCCGGGCATGCGTTGTTAATCTTGAAGACACACGTTAAAACCACCATGAGCTGTCACTGCTCATCCGCCTCAGCACGGCTACGTTAAATGGACCGACAACGCCAAGTGTTGGCGGGACGTGGAGCGCTCGGCCTCCTGGGTGTTGAAAGGAGCACAAAATGGGAGATGGCTTTGGCATGCGGTCTGGCAGCTTCCATGAGGCTAAGCTTATCTTTACCGAAACAAACACAACAAAACAGAACACAAACAAGTCATTTATCACCGAACCGGAAATTCCACTCGGAGGCATTTACGCAAGACCTGGAAACTTGCCCACACAGGGACAGGGCAGAGATGGGGAGAGCCGGCTCCTTATCAACAGACGCACCGTGCGTGCGGCCCAGCAGGCCAACCCCCAGGGCAGCACCTGCGGGGAATGAGGGCCTGTGTTCCCTAAACACCTCCATGCAAGTGGGTACAGCAGCCGGAGTCACCACAGCCCCAGACTGTGGACAGCATCGATGTCCATCGTCAGGAGAGACAGTGACCTGGTGTCGCGTCCTCACCAGAGACGGTGACTCTGTGATAGGAAGGAACAGACCAGCCCTGGCCGGTGTGGCCCAGTGGACAGAGCACCAGCCTGCTTGATTCCGGCCCAGGGCACGTCTGGTCGGGGCGCGTACAGGAGGCAACCCATCGATGTGTCTCTCTCACATCGATGTTTCTCTCTGTCTCTCCCTCTCTCTCCCACTCTCCCTGAAAATCAATGGAAAAATATCCTTGAGCGAGGATTAACAAAAATAAAGGAACAGCCCTGGCTGGTGTTGCTCAGTGGATAGAACCTCGGCCTGGGGACTGAAGGGTCCCGGGTTCGATTCTACTCAAGGGCACATGCCCAGGTTGCAGGCCCGATCCCCAGTAGGGGGTGTGCAGGAGGCAGCCGATCCATGATTCTCTCTCATCATTGATGTTTCTCTCTCTCCCCCTCCCTCCTTCTCTGTAATCAATAAAAACATATTTAGAAGAAAAAAAAAGAAATTCTTAAAATTCACCCAGTAAAGGAGACCAGACAGAACACAACACCTACGGGCTGATTTCATCTCCATGAAATCTGAGGACTGGTAACATAATAGGCTGTGACGCCCCTGTGGCCAGGAGGGGGGTGGGACACGTTGGGGGGGGGGAGACCCTTTATGTCACGATGGGGATGTTTCCGTTCGTCGGAACTCCCGGAGGCGTCCGCTTGAGGGGGGTGGGTTTTCTATTTGGAGACAAAACCTGGAGAAAGTCGATTCAAAGGAACCCGGGGCCCTGGCTGGGTAGCTCCGCCGTTAGAGCATCGTCCCTACAAACTGAGGTTGAGGGTTCGATTCCCGGTCTGAGCTGGTATGGGAGGCAGCCCGTCGATGGGCCTCTCGCACATCCATGTTTCTCTCTTTCTCTCAAATCAATAAATAGCCCCGGCCGGTGTGGCTCGGTGGATAGAGTGTCGGCCTGCAGACCAAAGGGTCCCAGGTTCGATTCCCAGTCAGGGCACATGCCCAGGTTGTGGGCTTGATCCCTAGCAGGGGGCATTCAGGAGGCAGCCGGTCCATGATTCTTTCTCATCATTGATGTTTCTATCTCTATCTCCCTCTCCCTTCCTCTCTGAAATCAATAAAAATGTATCATAAATAAATAAATCAATAAATAGATCTCTCGGTTTATAAACAGACCCAAACTCAAAAACGATGTCAGTGGAAATGCAGGTCCGGCTGAGTTGCCCCTTAACGAACACCCTTCAGATTTCCTCGTATTTTCTAGCCACTTCCAAGCACCTGGCCCCGCACCCAGGCCCCGGGACCCCAGTCTGGCCCCCCCCAGCTGCTCGGCAGCCTCAGCAGGTGCCTTCTCCCCGCCGGGGCGTTTCATTCGCCCCATAGAGACGGCGTGGAGCCCCCCCAAGCCCTCCTGTCCTTCTGTACTGGGCCCTGAACACGGGCAGGTGGGCTTCCTGGTGCTTTGTGAGCGCGCCTCCCCCCCGCAGCGGGAGCCAGGGGTCAGGAGCATGACCGCCATGTGCAGGACACCCCCCACCCCCAGCAGGAGGCAGGTGCTCCAGGAGGGAGCTCAGCTCCGTGGCCGAGTGACAAGCTCTTGGCTCCCCCAGAGCTCTGCCCTCCGGGGCCCCCCCTCCCTCCTCCCCCCGCACCAGCAGACACTTCTGCTTCCTCCCTGCCCTTTGCTTGGGGCAGCGGGAAGTCTGAACCCTCTGCCCACAACTCTGGAAGGCCCCGTGCCCACAGCTGTTCTCCCGTGCCTCCCGAGAAGCGTGGGGAAACCAGGGAGAGGGTGGCTTTGGCCCAGCTGAGCGAAAGCGAAAAGCAGGTGTCGCCGCAGCCACGGTGTCGGGCTGACTGGGAAATAGGGCGTCTATGACTGGCAGTGGTAATCATAGAGTTCCACGACGTCACGGCTGCCGGCTCTGCTGGCCTGTGGGGGCCGGGGGGGGATCAGAGGTCCCCGAGGCCGCCCCTCCCCAGGAGGGGCCTCCAGCAAAGGTACCACCAGCACATCCGCCTGAAATGTGCCCTTTACTCTTTTCCCACTTGTTGTTGACCCTCACCTGAGGATATTTCTCCACTGATTTTTTAAAAATATATTTTTTATTGCCCGCCGATTTGGCTCAGTGGATAGCGCGTCGGCCTGCGGACTGAAGGGTCCCCGGTTCGATTCCGGTCAAGGGCACATGCCCGGGTTGTGGGCTTGATCCCCCATGGGGGGCGCGCAGGAGGCAGCCGATCCGTGATTCTCTCTGATCATTGATGTGTTTAAAAAACTTTTTTTTATTGATCTCAGCGAGGAAGGGAGAGAAACATCTGTGATGAGAGAGAATCATGGATCGGCTGCCTCCTGCACGCCCCCCACTGGGGATGGAGCCCACAACCCGGGCATGTGCCCTGACCGGGAATCGAACCCTGACCTCCTGGTTCCTAGGTCGGCGTTCAGCCACTGAGCCACGCCGGCTGGCCCTGTGCATGGTTTTCGCCTCCCCTGGCTGCTTTCCTCTACTCTTTCCTCCCCCATCTCCCTCGTGGCCTCTATGACCTTAGAAAAATCCCACCCCAGCCCTGGCCGGTGTGGCTCAGTGGGTAGAGTCTTGGCCTGCGGACTGAAGGGTCCTGGGTTCGATTCCAGTCAAGGGCACATGCCCGGGTTGTGGGCTTGATCGCCAGCTCTGGTGGGGGCGCATCTGGGAGGCACCCAATCCGTGTGTCTGTCACATCGATGTTTCTCTGTCTCCCCCTCCCATCCACTCTGAAAATGAATGGAAAAACGTCCTCTGGTGAGGATTAACCGCTCCCTTGCCGTGCCCACCAGAGCCCTGCTCCCCAAGACAGCGGGAGAATTGGGGTGAGATCCCACGTGCAGACTCGCTCAGAGGATCCCTGGAAACTGGCCTTCTCGCGTGGGAACTATCCACTCCCCCTCCCTCCCCGCCCCCCCCCCCCCACGCGCCTCCTGCCCGTGGCTTCTGGGTGCGAGTGGGCTTGTCCTCCTGGTGGTTCTGACCCCAGGCTTGGCCTCGTGGATGAGGGAGATGCGGGGCTGCAGGCGGCTGCTGGGGCCTCGCCTGGCATTCCCATCGGAGGCCATTGTTCTCTGCTGAGAACGCGCCTGGGCGGCCCTGGGCCTGGGAAGGAGCATGATGAGCTCAGGGTTCCCTCTGAGCTGCCGCCTGGGGAAAGGAGAAGTTGCCTCAGTGGTGTCTCCCCACGGTCACCGTCACGCACCCAGGACCCTGCTCTGGGAGCTCGGATTCCTCCAGCCGGGGCCTCCTCTCCCACTCCGCATCCCGGGTGACCCTCGTCGGTCATTGCTCTCTGCTCCCGATCAGCGCAGGAGGTGGACTCATCCCTAATAAAGACATATTAAAGAGCCCTGGCTGGTGTGGCTCAGTGGATAGAGTGGCGGCCTGCGGACTGAACGGTCCTGGGTTCGATTCCCTGTCAGGGCACATGCCCGGGTTGTGGGCTTGATCCCCAGTGTGAGGCGTGCAGGAGGCAGCGGATCCATGATTCTACCAATCTCTCTCTCCCTCTCCCTTCCTCTCTGAAATTAATAAAAATATATTTTAAAAAACATATTAAAGAAGTAAATAGTTCAGTATATTCATACTGTTGTGTGACCACCACTTCTGTGTAGTTCTCAAACGTAGTCATAAAACAAAACCCGCACCCAGCAAGCAGTTACCACCCCCTCTCCGCATGCCGTACCACCTGCCTGCTTCCTGTCTGTGCATCTGCTGAGGGTGGGTTTTTCACGTATTGGCTTTTCCCGCTTGGCATAATTTCTTAAAAATATTTTTATTGATTTCAGGGAAGGAAGAGGGGGAGAGAGAGAGAAACATCAGTGATGAGAGAGAGACATGGATCAGCTGCCTCCTGCACGCCCCTCACTGGGGATCGAGCCCACAGCCTGGGCATGTTCCTTTCATAGGTCGACGCTCAGCCGCTGAGCCACGCCGGGGGGCTTGGCATAATGTTTTTGAAATTCCCCCACATTGTAGGGTTCCGTTTATGGCTGACTAATGTTCTGGCCCTGGCCGGTGTGGCTCAGTGGTTAGAGTATCCCCGGGCACTGAAGGGTTCTGGGTTCGATTCCGGGTCAAGGGCGCATACCTCGATTGCAGTTCTGTTTCCCAGCCCTAGACACGGTGTGTTTTGGGAGGCAATCAACAGGTGTGTCTGTCTCACATCCATGACTCTCTCTCTCTCTCTCTCTCTCTCTCTCTCTAAAAAAAAAAAAGGAAAAAATATCCTTGAGTGAGGATTAAAAAAATAACACAACGTCCCATAATTTGCTAATCCATTCATCTGGTGATGAACACAGGGGTTCTTCCCACCTTGTTTTTTTTCAATTTTGGTTGTTGAGAATATTACCTATGTTCCCTCTTTCCCCCACGGACTCCTTCCAGCGGGCCCCGCCCCGGCCCGGCCCCGGGCCTTCCCCAGGGCTGCTCCTGCCGCGGGGCCTCCGTGCGGAATGAATGGTACACTGTGCGTTTAAATTTGTCTGCGCCCCGTTTCCCGTTATTTGGGGCGCAGACGCTTAGACATGGAATTGCCCGGCCGGGTGGTGATTTCCGAATGAACGACTCGGGGACTTGCCACGTTTTCCCAGGGGCCGCGCCTGGGCCAGCCCCCCAGTCTCCGCGCCCCTCGCGCGGGGCCGAGAGCTGCAGCCGCCGCCACGGCCGGATGAGGAAGTGGCCGCTGCTCTGAACTTTTACTTTCGCCCCCGCCCCCGCCCCCGCCCCGGAGGAAGGACCCGGTGATGCGAGCAGAAATTCCCGGCGCTGATGTCACCCGCGGGCGGCCCGTCCCCCGCACTGGGCTCTGGTCTGCGCGCCCTGCGCTCCGGCCTCCAATTGCCGCCGCCGCCTCCCGGGGAAGGAGCTCAGGCCGGGGCGGGGAGGGAGGATGGCCGGCTGCGAGGGCTTCGGCTACGTCCAGGGGCTGGCCCAGGACTACCTGCGGCACGTGCTGCGGGGCCCGCGGCCCGCGGCCCGCCCCGGCAGGGTCTCCCGGCTGCTGCGGGCCGTGGCCTCGGCCGTGCAGCAGGACGCCGAGAGGACGCTGCAGCCCTACCTGGACGGCCTGGACGTGGCGTCCGTGGAGGCCGCCAGGGCCGTGTTCCTCACCGTGGTGCGCGAGGAGTTCGGGGACGGCGTGGTCAACTGGGGCCGCCTGGTGACCGTGTTCGCCTTGGAGGGCATCCTCACCAAGAAGCTGCTCCGCGAGCGCAGCGCCCGGGACCGGGACCGGGACCGGGACGACCAGGACCTGGACGACGACACCTCCGAGGAGATCTCGCACTTCGTGGCCGAGTTCATTACCTCGCAGGCGGGGGACTGGATCAGGCGGAACGGCGGCTGGGTAAGCAGTGTCCTCGCTCTTCACTCGGGGACAGGAATTCACAGTTTCCTGGCTGATTGGAAGTATATATACGCCCCGGCCGGTGTGGCTCTGTGGATAGAGTGTCCGCCAGCGGACCAAAGGGTCCCAGGTTCGATCCCGGTCAAGGGCACGTACCTGGGTTGCAGGTTCCTCCCCGACGGGCCCTGGTCGGGGCTCGTGCAGGAGACAGCCCATCGATGTGTTTCTCCCCACAGATGTTTCTCTGTCTCTCCCTCTCTTTCACTCTCCCTAAAAATCAATAGGAAAATATCCTCCAGTGAGGATTCACACACACACACACACACACAAAATAATAATAATAATAAAGGCCACAATCCTTTAAAAAGAAAAAAGAAAGTATATGTACACACACAGGGCGGCCGCAGTAGGTGCACACCCTGCCCTCTGAGTGCCCCTCACAGCCGGCAGCTCCGTCGATGTTTCTTTCTTTTCAGACGTCACCCGTTGGGGTTAATAATTATTCAAAGGGTGTATACATCTTGGGGGCGGGGGGCACCCCGTATGTATGGATTGTAGTTGCAAGGCCTCTGCCCGTCTTCAGTAGCGGCGCGCAGCCAGCCTGGGCTCAGTGTTGACTAGGGTTGTCATGACAACGCACGCTTAGCCAAAAGCGTTGGTGGGAGACGCAGTTAGGTTTCCTCACGAGGTCGCGAAGGGCGGGTGTCTCTCTGCAAGTCCGTGGCTTATGACAAGTTCTGGCTGTGAACGCCGGATGATGGAAGAGGAACGAACCGCAAGAAACGTGCTTCCAGAATTCCCAAATGCGAGGCCGCTGCATTGCCAGGGCCCCAGACAGCCGGGGCGCTGCGTGGGACGGGACTCCGTTCGAGATCACGTGACGGGGCCTGTCACGCCGGCTGTCTCTGCTTTTCCTTCATTTCCCACGCCCGATGCGTCGCTTTTTAAAAACACTGTGTCCCCAGGCGTCCTCTCCGCACCCCCCCCATCTGGCCCTTCCCTCTTCCCAGAGGTACCCCTGTTATCAGTTATTGTAATGCAAAACGTAGCTGTTGACTACAGCCATAGAAAGCACCCATAGTGCATCTTTGTAAAAAAGGGTTTTTTAAATATGTGTAAATAGTACACGGTGCTCATTCTGCTTTTTCTTCACCCGAGGGTATTTAAAATAGTATTTTTATTTATTTTTTAAAAAATATATATATATAGCCGAAACCGGTTTGGCTCAGTGGATAGAGCGTCGGCCTTTGGACTGAAAGGTCCCAGGTTCGATTCCGGTCAAGGGCATGTACCTTGGTTGCGGGCACATCCCCAGTGGGGGGTGTGCAGGAGGCAGCTGATCGATGTTTCTAACTCTCTATTCTTCTCCCTTCCTCTCTGTAAAAAAATCAATAAAATACATTAAAAAATATATATATGTATATATATTTATAGCTGCCTTTTTTTTTTAACTTGATTTCTTCTTAAATATGTATTTTTATTGATCTCAGAGAGGAAGGGAGAGAGACAGAAACACCAATGATGAGAGAGAATCATGGATCGAGCCCACAACCTGGGCATGTGCCCTTGTCCGGAATCAAACCCCGGGGCCGACGCTCTAACCACTGAGCCACACCGGCCAGGGCTAACACAGTCCTTCTAAAAGAGCGCCACCTCCGTGCTGTGTGCAGATGCGGTCGAGGGTCCGGCCACTTCCGGCTCCGGGACATCGAGGCCCTTTCCACAGTTCACGCCGTGAGTGTGCTGCATCGAAGGTCAGCCCGTGCCTGCCCTGTGCCTGCCCCGGGCGCACGTGGGGATCTGGACTTGTTGGGTCGCACATGTTTTGATTTACTAGGTCAGTGGTCGGCAAACTCAGTCAACAGAGCCAAATATCAACAGGACAACAATTGACATTTCTTTTGAGAGCCAAATTTTTTAAACTTAAACTATATAGGTAGGTACATTGTTATTAACTTAATTAGGGTACTCCTAAGCTGGCCTCTGCTAAAAACTCAAGGGGCCAAAGAGCCGCATGTGGCTCGCGAGCCGCAGTTTGCCGACCACTGTACTAGATCCTTGCCATCCCCAGCGTTTCTACCAAGTCCCCCTCCCATCACAGATGGTGAGAGTCTCAGGTGTTTGCCCCCCCGGCTACCTTAGCTGTGTGGTAGCAATCTCATCATTCCCCCCCTCTGCGGGGTTCCAGTGCCCTAAGTTAGCTTGTTGAAGTCTTTCTCCCTAATTACCAGTGGGGTGGTGGCCTCCCCCGGCGGCTCTGACGGAGGGACCTGCCTACGTACATTCTTGGCCCATTTTTCTATTGCTTTGTCATCTTCTCAGTGACCCGTAGGAATCCTCTGAATGTTCTGCATGCAAATATTTTTTAAAAATATATATTTTATTGACTTTTTACAGTGAGGAAGGGAGAGGGATAGAGAGAAACATCGATGAGAGAAACATCCATCAGCCGCCTCCTGCACGCCCCCTACTGGAGATGTGCCCGCAACCAAGGTCCATGCCCTTGACCGGAATGGAACCCGGGACCCTTCAGTCCGCAGGCCGACGCTCTGTCCACTGAGCCACGCCGGTCAGGGCTGGGTGCAGATATTTTTATACAGGTGGCAGGCGCTCCTCCTGTTGGCTAACTGGCTTTCAAAACCCTGGGCGACTTCAGTCATCATGAATGTTTCGAAACTTGGTGTGACCTTTGCATGCCCCCCCCCCCCCCCCCAGTACTCCTCCTTCTACTGGCCTTTTCTTCCTGCAATTCTTCTGACTCAGCAGGCCTGGCCTGGGGCTGGGGCAGCGTGAAAGATCTTGTCAGTTTCTTCCTGCGGCTGTGGGCAGCCAGAGGAAGGAGGGGGGTGGGGGGAGGCTTCCGCTGTGGGTGTAGTTTTAGTTTCAAGCGAAGGCAGACATTCTCAGGGGCTCGGGCTCACGGGCCCCCTGTGAGCCTGGGCTGGGACTGAGTCCCCAATGCTTAGAGTATTTGCAGCAGAGACAAGGGATGAATATTATTTGAAAACTAGAGGTCCATGTGCACGGATTCGTGCACCGGTGGGGCCCCTCAGCCTGGCCTCCATCCTCTCGCAATCTGGGACCCCTCGGGGGGTGTCTTGGCACCCGTGGCGCTCCACTGTGGGAGCGCACTGACCACAAGGGAGCAGCTCCTGCATTGAGCATCTGCCCCCTGGTGGTCAGTGTGCATCATAGCGACTGGTCAAACGGTCGACTGGTCTACCTGTCACTTAGGGTTTGATATACACACACACACACACACACACACACACACACACACATATATAAGATGTAACCTTGTAGCAATGAATGTTGGGAGCTCCTGGAACTCCTGATCAGTGGGGACGGGGAAGCTGTCTGGGGGAATTTCTAGAAGTGAACTTATTTTCCCGGGAGGTACAGGGGTCAGCGTGAGCCTGGCAGGGTGAGCCCCCCCCCACACACACACACACGTAAGGACACACGTGCCCGCACACGCATGCTCTGCCGTCACTGAGCCCTTGGGTTGGTCAAGCTCCCCACGTGATACCGGTAGGACTTAGGCCTGAGACGGGATGGACACACCTGGCAGGAGGGCATTTCAAGGTCGCCCCGACCTTCCTTCTCTGTGCACGGGAGGCCCGGCTGCTCTGAGTCAGGACGCTAGCCGGGCAAAGGGCAAAGGGCACCTTCTCACAGCGCCTTGGACAAACGAGCTTGAATGAATGAACTTGCCCTTGAGTGACTCACTTCCGGGGACCGGCACAGCCTGTGCCTGCGGGTCTAGGCCCCCAGGAGGGGGGGCAGCACCTACTGGGAAGTGGGCGAACCCCGTTCCTTTCCGGGCTTCGGGGTGACCTGACAAGTTGCATAACTTCTCAGCCTCGGGACCTCTCTGCAGCTCGGGGCGACCCGGCCACCTGTCTCGTCGGCTGGAGGAACCCCGTTACTGCTGCAGCGGGAGCACCCAGAACCCTTTCCGCAGAGTTCTCAATACTTGCTGTTGTTGTTATTAATAGTAGTATTGCCTAACTTCCCTGAACAAATAGACTAAATCCCCGTTAATTATATGATCAATTACAGGTGGCAGTAGCTGCCATCTAAAACAGATGCCCTAAGGGGGGGGCGGGGGGAGAAGACCAGTGTATCAGTAATGGGATTTATGAGCTCCTGGTTTATTCTCTTTCTTATTTTTTAAAAAAAATGTATTGATTTCAGAGAGGAAGGGAGAAAGAGATAGAAACATCCATGATAAGAGAGAATCATGGATTGGCTGCTTCCTGCACGGCCCCCGCTGGGGATCGAGCCTGCAACCCGGGCAGGTGCCCTTGTCTGGACTTGAACCCAGGACCCTTGAGTCTGCAGGCCGATGCTCTGTTCATTGAGCCACACCAGCCAGGGCTCTCTTTCTCACTTTTATCAGCATGCGTTCCCTACTTCCTTCCTTCCTTCCCTCCCTCCCTACCCTCCCCCCCCCCACCCCGCCTCCCTCCAGCTGCTGCTCATCTGGTTTACTCCGCATCCACACCATCAGTCTTCCCTCCGGTCCCCTCTGCCCATTTGAGGTGCTGAGAAGGGCCGGCTCTCTGGGCTCGGACAGGAGGGCGAGGCTCTCCTCCGCTGTCCCCAGCACTCCTGAGGCAGCCTCGTTCTGGAAAGCCTTAGAGGTGACCCGCCCCCCTTGGGATCGCCTTCCTTTTGCGCCTGCAGGCGCGCTCCCAGGGCCAGTGGGTGACCTTAGAGAACTGGCTCTTTCCAGGCCTCAGTTTCTCCATTTGTCAAACTCAGAGACGGCGTCTGGCTGGATGGCCTCACAGGTACTTCCAGTGAGGACGCTCCCTAATGGTAGACGGTGAGTTAGACACCGTGTCCAGCCCAGACTCCATTGTGAGAAGCTGCGATCTGGAGAGTGACGTGTAAGAGGGGCAATCAGCAACCTTCCCGTCGGCTCAGCGTACCCATTCAGTCTGGCTTTACGTGGTCCTCACACCTCAGCAAGTACAGTTTACAGACACACCTGCATGTTCCTTTTCCTTTTTCACCCTCCCCTGAGGGTGTGATTTTATGGATTGATTGATTTGATTTGATTTTCTTAGAGAGGAAAGGGGAGAGAGAGGACTATCGATGAGGACGAGAAACAGCCCCTGGCTGCCTGCCGAGTGAGCCACTGATTCAGGTCCCACATTGAAGCCAGAGCCTCGGTGCGCAGGGTGATGCTCAGCCAGCAGAGCCCCGGCCAGGGCCTTGCGCACACATTTCAGGCCAGACGCTGAGAGAGAAGGGGAGCCGCTCGGCACTTACGCAGTTGAAATGTGGCTCGTCCCAATTAGAGTGTGCTGCAGGCCCAGCCGGGCGGCTCCGTGGCTGAGCATCTACCTATGGGCCAGGAGGTCACGGTTCGATTCCCGGTCAGGGCACGGGCCCGGGTTGCAGGCTCGATCCCCAGTGGGGGGTGTGCAGGAGGCAGCCAACCAGTGATTCTGTCTCATCATTGATGTTTGTATTGCTCCCTCTCCCTTTCTCTCTGAAATCAATAAAAATATATATATTTTAAAAAGGTATGCTGTAAGTACAAAATATACATTGTTTTATTTTATTTTTATTCATTTATTTTGTTAATCCTCATCCGAGGATATTTTTCCATTTATTTTTAGAGAGAGTGGAAGGAGGGGGAGAGACAGAGAGAAAACATTGATATGAGAGAGACACATCGATTGGTTGCCTCCCCGTACGAGCCCCAACCAGGGCTGGGGATCGAGCCTGCCAACGAGATCCATGCCCTTGACCAGAATCCAACCCAGGACCCTTCAGTCCGTGGGTTGATGCTCTATCCACTGAGCCACACCAGGCAGGGCCAAAATACACGTTAACGATTTGATACAAAACACTGTCAAATATTTCACTAACCATTTTCCTATTAACTGCATATTAAGATACTACTTTAGGTAAATATATTTCAAAATCAATTTCGCCTCTTTCTCTTTTCCTTTTAAAATGTGGTTACTGCCCTAGCTTGTTTGAGAATGAATAGAGCGTCAGCCTGTGGACTGAAGGGTCCCGGGTTCAAGTCCAGTCAGGGCACATGCCTGGGTTGCAGGCTCAATCCCCAGTAGGGGGTGTGCAGGAGGCAGCCGATCCATGATTCTCTCTCATCATGGATGTTTCTATCTCTCTCTCCCTCTTCCTCTCCCTTCCTCTCTGAAATCAATAAAAAATATCCATACTAATAAAAGGGTAATATGTTAATTAGACCGGGTTGGCAGTTAGGGGTGATCAGGCCAGCAGGGGAGGGCAGTTGAGGGCGAGATCAGGCCTGCAGGGGAGGGGAGTTGGGGGTGAGATCAGGCTGGCAGGGGAGGGCAGTTAGGGGTGATCAGGCCAGCAGGAGAGGGCAGTTAGGGGTGATCAGGCAGGCAGGTTGAGAGGTTAGGGGAGATCAGGCAGCCAGTGGGACAAGGTTGGGGCGATCAGGCAGGCAGGCAGGCAGGAGAGTGGGTAGGAGCCAGTCGCGTCCCGGATTGCAAGAGGGATCCCAGATTGGAGAGGGTGCAGGCCGAGCTGAGGAACCCCCTCTGTGCACGAATTTCGTGCCCCGGGCCTCTAGTTTAAAATAAATAAAACATGGTTACTGAGAAATTAGAATTAGAACCACAGACATAGCTCCCTAAAGATGATGCTGAGGTTGGACCCTAAAACTAGTGAGAGCCCAGAGAGATGAGCCCTCTGCTTCGCCGTGGTGACACGGCCTCTGCTTTTCCTCCCAGCACACTCGGTGTCCCCCGATCACGTTCTAAAACCGTGCCCTCTGTCCTCTCCTAGGAACACGGCTTCGTGCAGAAGTTCGAGGCCCGGCCGGGCTGGCCGGCCTTCCTGGGGGCGGCGGCCAAGGTCCTGCTATGCGTCCTGGGGCAGCTCCACTGACCGCAGGGACCCGGGTGTTGGGAAATGTGGACTCTTGCGAGAGGTATTGCCAACCCTCACTTCTCCTCCTTCGAGCAAACAACACTCGTGGTGCAACCAGTGTGCTCGGGAGTCACGGACACTCTGCCCCCATTTCCACCAATAAATCGCATGTTCGTGTCTTTGCGTCCTCCGTGTCTTGCCTGGGAGCCCAGTGGAGGGCGGCCCCGCCCTCGGTCCTGGGGACAGGTCACAGGTAGGGGATGAGTAAGAGGAAGGTGAGTCTTCGGCCCCAGGCGGGCTTCCTGACGGGCGTGGCCGTGACCCAAAGCCCTTTTCCGTGTCACTGGCCCGCATTGCAGTGGGTGCGTCAGCTGCCACTTCCCTAGGGCCCTGACTTGGGTCCGCCCCGGTGCCCTGGGGTGCTGAGTTTTTCCTCCGGGTGCCCTCCCCCAGCCGGTACTCCTTGGCCATTTGGAGGTGACGGAGACGGCAGCCGGACACTCAGGACACAATGGGATGGTTAGGACAAAGGGAGGTCCATGACTTAGTGTCAGGCCATTGGTAAACCTCCCATTAAAAGATTTCACAGCCTGGCCAGTGTGGCTCAGTGGATAGAGGGCCGGCCTGCGAACTGAAAGGTCCCAGGTTTGATTCCCGTCAAGGGCACATGCCCAGGTTGTGGGCTCAATCTCCAGTGGGGGACTTGCAGGAAGCAGCCGATCTGTGATTCGCTTTCATCATGGATGTTTCTTTCTCTCTCTCCCTCTTCCTTCCTCTCTGACATCAATAAAAATATATAAAAAAATTTTTTTTCACAAGTTAGAAAACTGCCTTTTGTTAGGCTGTGCTCCGATTTTTATTTTTTATTTACTTATTTATTTTTTATATATTTTATTTATTTTTTACAGAGTGGGAGAGGGATAGAGAGTTAGAAACATCGATGAGAGAGAAACATCGATCAGCTGCCTCCTGCACACCCCCTACTGGGGATGTGCCCGCAACCAAGGTACATGCCCTTGACCGGAATCGAACCTGGGACCCTTCAGTCCACAGGCCGACGCTCTATCCACTGAGCCAAACCGGTTAGGGCTGTGCTCCGATTTTTAAAAAGATAATTTTTGTTGATTTCAGTGAGGAAGGGAGAGGGGGAGAGAGAGAAACATCCATGATGAGGGAGAATCATGGATCGACTGCCTCCTGCATGCCCCACACTGGGGATCGAGCCCCCAACCTGGGCATGTGCCATGACCGGAATCGAACCGTGACCTCCTGGATCCTAGGTCGACGCTCAAGCACCGAGCCACGCCGGCCGGGTGAGGTCAGCAAATTGGATTGCAACACGGGAGCTCTGTACCTCGCTCTAGACCTTCCCACTCCTCCTCCTCATCCCACCACACGGTCTCTACCCCTTGGGGTTTGCATTGCCTCTGCTGGGACATGGTAGACGGATCCCCGTTTTCCTCTGGAGAAAACAGGCTTAAATGCAGAAAGTCTCTGGTCCAAGGTCATGGGGTCGGTGGGCGGGTCACATGGACGCCCAGGCCCATACTGGTCCTCAGGGCCAGAGCCTCCTCTCACGGCCTCGCTTCCTCCTGGTCAGATGGGACCGCCTGACCCTCTGCTTCCTCCCCCACCCCTGGCAGGAGTCGGAGCTGCCAGTCATGGTCAGCTGGGTGAGCCTGGTCTTCCCACCCACAGGGCGGGTCATAAGCAGCCCGTGAAGGTCCCGTGTCTTCCCCGTGGCATCAGCCCAACTTGAAACCAGTCGGTTGCCACTGTTTTGAATCTGGAAACTTCTACCACAGGGCAAGAGCTGCCGACAGGGAAGGACTGCTGTGTATCACCCTGTATGGAAATAAACCCCTTGCTTGATTATTATTATTTTAATCTATTTTTGTTGATTTCCGAGAGGAAGGGAGAGGGGGAGAGAGAGAAACATCCATGATGAGAGAGAATCACCAATCTGCTGCCTCCTCCTACTGGGGATCGAGCCCGCAACCTGGGCACGTGCCCTGAGCGGGAAATGAACCATGACCTCCTGGTTCATAGGTCAAGGCTCAGCCACTGAGCCACGCCAGCCGGGCAAACAAACCCTTTCTTTTCTTTTTTTTTTTTTAAATATATTTTATTGATTTTTTACAGAGAGGAAGGGAGAGGGAGAGTGAGTTAGAAACACCCATGAGAGAGAAACATCAATCAGCTGCCTCCTGCACACCCCCTACTGGGGTTGAGCCCGCAACCAAGGTACATGCCCTTGACCAGAATCGAACCTGGGACCCTTGAGTCCGCAGGCCGACACTCTATTCACTGAACCAGCCCGGTTAGGGATAAACCCTTTCTTGATAAGACGCAGCAGCCCGTCTGCTGGTGAAGCAGAGCAACCCCCATCTTGTATAAAAACTGCTGTTTGAAATTCTCTGCTATTGTTAGATAGTCCCTAGTCCTATAAACTCTGTCACTTTAAGACAGTCTCTTATTCTATAAAATGACTTTATTTTTAGTTCAAATAATAGAAAAAGATAAACTTAACTATCTGACCTTGCAAGCTAGCCATCCAAAGTAACAGACTAATATAGACTAATACTGATAACAATTCCCATATTCTTATGCCACGTACTAACTCATTATGTATTCAAGGTTACAGCTGTCTGTAACAATAACTCACACAGAGCCCTTTGTAATATCTGCGAACAAAGAGGCTCAAAAAGTATAAATATAAGAAACTTCCTGCCCTAACTGGTTTGGCTCAGTGGATAGAGCGTTGGCCCGCAGAATCAAGGGCCCGGGTTTGATTCCGGTCAAGGGCATGTACCTTGGTTGCGGGCACATCCCCAGTAGGGGGTGTGCAGGAGGCAGCTGATGGATGTTTCTCTCTCATCGATGTTTCTCTCTATCCCTCTCCCTTCCTCTCTGTAAAAAAATCAATAAAATATATTTAAAAAAGAGAAAAAAGAAACTTGCTGTGGGACGTGGCTGAGATTTGGAAGAGATACCTCCCTCTGGGCCTCGGGCAATACACGACTCCTGACTAATTGGCTCATTAAGACGTCTTGTATCTCACTCGCTGAGTAGGCTACATCACTGGAAGGTGCTGGTAGGGGCCCCGCCTGAGGGTGCCGCCCGGCTAGGTCTTGTTTCCAGGGTGGGCGGGCTCTCTCCGGTTCATCTCCCTGGTGACCAAAGGCGAGATATTCCCGACGGCGGGCGAGCCCAGGGCCGTGATGAGAACCAAGCCCATGACCGACGTTCCCCGAGCCTGTTCTCAAGGTGAAGTTCGACGACCGGGCCATTTGGGCACCACAGGAGCCCCCGTATGGGAAGAGGGGGTCACAGACCCTTGCAGCACCGTTCACGTAGGCAGCTCATCCCACTGGCCTTGCTTCCCTGAGGACTTCCACGTCGCACCCCCTCCCGCGCGTCTGTCTCTCTGCCCTGCGTCTGTACCAGAACATTCCTCTTCCCTCTTGTTGCCGGGACCCGCTGTTCTAAGACCAACCCTTAGTATTAGTGTATCAGACCTTGTTCCTCGTGGTCCTTCGTGGTCCCTCGTGGTCCCTCCCTCTCCGGCATGAGAGTGTCCCTGCCTGCCCATCAGTCCCCTTAGCGCATAGACTTGCCGTCATGGCTCCGTGTCAGCAAGGTTTGGCAGGATGTGGCCGGTGGCCGACTCAAATGGCTGGGAGACCAGCTAGGGGCCTGCTGTGATCCATAGGTGGTAAAGACTTCCTGACTGTCACTCGATCGACGAAAATTTCTGTATCTGCCCTAACTGGTGTGACTCAGTGGATAGAGCGTCAGCCTGCGGACTGAAGGGTCCCAGGTTCGATTCCGGTCAAGGGCATGCACCTTGGTTGCGGGCACATCCCCAGTAGGGAGCGTACAGGAGGCAGCTGATCGATGTTTCTCTCTCATCAATGTTTCTAACTCTCTCTCCCTCTCCCCTCCTCTCTGTAAAAAAATCAATAAAATACATTAAAAAAATAAAATACCTGTATCGATTCATCTATATGTGTATATGTAAAGCCATGAGCTCACACTGACACTGTTTTGTTATTGTTAAGTCTTCGCCCGGGAATATTTTTCCATTGATTTCTAGAGAGAGTGGAAGGGAGGGGGAGGGACAGAGAGAAACATCGATGTGAGAGAGACACATCAATGGGTTGCCTCCCATACGAGCCCCGACCAGAGCCGGGGATTGCGCCCGCCACCAAGGTACGTGCCCTTTGATGGGAATCAAACCTGGGACCCTTCGGTCTGCAGGCCGATGCTCTATCCACTGAGCAACACTGTCAGGCTAGGGCTACACTGATACTTTTAATTCCGGTACACCACCACACATGGGCTCAAGCCAGACTTCCTCTTTCCTTACTTGTCCCTGTTTTTTTCCCAAAAGGGAGAAACCTGACTCCTTTACCCACAATATACATTGAGTGGCCAGATTATGATGATCTCTGAAGGCATAATTAATCTGGCCACTCAGTGTGTGTGTGTGTGTGTGTGTGTGTGTGTGTGTGTGTGTGTGTAAAATATTTTAGAGGCCTGGTGCATGAATTCATTCATGGGTGGGGTCCGGCCAGCCTGGCCAGGGTGAGGGGACATGGGCAGTTGGCCGGCCTGCCTGCTGGTCGAACTCTTGGTCAAGGGGCCAATTTGCATATTAGCCTTCTATTCTATAGGATATACACTGAGTGGCCAGATGATTATGCGTTCAGAGATCATCATCATCTGGCCACTCCGTGTATGTACGTACTTGTTCAATTCTAGAATGTAGATAAAGTAGTTTGACAACCGCTAACATATAGTCCTCTGAAAAACAAGCGTACAAACTACAGGCAATACACGGTGTCCCCAAGGAAGGGTATGCACACTTTAACAGCTGGTGACTCCGTTTCCACTCCTTTTCACGTTTAACTGGTTTGAAATAATGGGTGAAGCCAGACAGCTTTGAACAAAGAAAACATAGCCACTGGACTTTTTTATGGGGATCCATAAAAGATAAAGTTTACGGCCCGGCTGGCGTGGCCCAGGGGTTAAGCGTCGACCTATGAACGCTCGATTCCCCGTCAAGGGCACATGCCCAGGTTGCAGGCTCCATCCCCAGTGGGGGCTGTGCAGGAGGCAGCCAATCCGTGATTCTCTCTCATCAGTGATGCTTCTATCTCTCTCCCTCTCCTTCCTCTCTGAAATCAACAAAAATATATATTAAAGTTTACGGTACAAAACAGGCAACAGTTGACAAATTGAGGGTGCACAAACACTGAAGGAAATGATTCTTGATGTCGGCGATCCTGCTGCTTTGTGTTAAGAGCGGTGCCTGGGCCAGAACAGTCTTCAATTTGAAAACAGGCACTGACAAACAAATTATTAATTTCTGTAGATGCTTTTAAATTTTAAAAGTGAACTATATGTTAATAAATGCTGACTTTATCACCAAAGTGTGTGTACATTTTTTGGGGTGATACCCTGTCTATACTAATAAAAAGGTAATATGCTAATAGATTGGACATCTTTTGTACATCCTTCCGGACAAAGCCAGGGTTGCAGGGGCCAAGGCAGAGACGGTTAGGGGCGATCAGGCCGGCAGGGGAGAGCAGTTAGGGGGATCAGGCCGGCAGTGGAGAGCAGTTAGGGGCGATCAGGCCGGCAGGGGAGAGTAGTAAGGGGGATCAGGCTGGCAGTGGAGGGCAGTTAGGGGCGATCAGGCTTGCAAGGGAGCAGTTAGGGGGGATCAGGCCGGCAGGGGAGAGCAGTTAGGGGGATCAGGCCAGCAGGGGAGAGCAGTTAGGGGGATCAGGCTGGCAGCGGAGAGCAGTTAGGGGCAATCAGGCCAGCAGGGGAGAGTAGTTAGGGGGATCAGGCTGGCAGTGGAGGGCAGTTAGGGGCGATCAGGCTTGCAAGGGAGCAGTTAGGGTCATCAGGCCGGCAGGGGAGAGCAGTTAGGGGGGACAGGCTGGCAGGCAGAGGCAGGCAGGGGACCCAGATTGGAGAGGGTGCAGGCTGAGCTGAGTGATCCCCCACTCCCCCAGCCATGCATGAATTTCGTGCACAGGGCCTCCAGTATTTGTATAAAGTTGTTTTTGTCTTTAGCCTTATGGCATTTCGTCAAAATACTTAGTCCAAAGTTACGTAAGCTCTCCACCCATTTGGTTGTGGTTATGTTAATCATTTGCAATCCAGTTTGGTTTGTCCCTGCTTGGGTTGCATTTTGGCTCCCTCCCCTTGCCCCGCCCCCCCATACACCCCAGTTTTATGCATGTCTGTCTGTAAAACATTACCGTGGTCCTAGCAGAGCTATGCAGAACCAAGTAGCAGGAGAGAAATGTCACTTTCTCCTCCTCGCTGCTACTCCATGCCCGTTCCCCATTCTTTCTACCCTTCTCTCACCCATTCCCACACCGGCACCCAAACTCAGTCAGGTTCTGGTTTATACATGTACTTCATTTTCCCCCACAAATGAGTGGAAACATATTTTCTTTTATGCCTTTCTTTTTATTTTATGGAGATATAATTCACATGGAATTCACTCTTTTATCTTTTTTTTAAAAAAAATATACACTGAGTGGCCAGATTATTATGATCTCTGAACGCATAATAATCTGGCCACTCAGTGTATAGAGGCCCGGTGCATGAATTCGTGCATGAGTGGGGTCCGGCCAGCCTGGCCAGGGGAAGGAGACATGGGCGGTTGGCCGGCCTGCCTGCTGGTCGAACTCCTGGTCGAGGGGACAATTTGCATATTAGCCTTTTATTTTATAGTATATACACTGAGTGGCCAGATTATTATGCGTTTAGACATCATCATAATCTGGCCACTCGGTGTATTTCTTTATTGATTTCAGAGAGGAAGGGAGAGGGAGGGAGAGAGAAACATCCATGATGAGAGAGAATCCTGGATTGGCTGCCTCCTGCACACCCCCCACTGGGGATCAAGCCTGCAACCCCGGCATGTGCCCTTGACTGGGAATCAAACCCAGGACCTTTCAGTTCGCAAGTCAATGCTCTATCCACTGAGCCAAATGGGTGAGGGCAGAACTCACCCTTTTAAAACGTATATTCAGCATGGTACCACTGGCACCACAGTTGAATTTTAGGACATGGTCATCATCCCCAAAAGAAATCCTGAACTCTAGTGCCCTTGGCCCCCAGACAACAGCAGCCACTCAGCTGCTTTGTGTCCATGGGTGTGCCCGTTCTGGACCTTTCCTATAAATGGGATCATAAAATACGTGGCCCTTGTTGTCTAGCTTCTCTTACTTAGCGTACGATCTTCAAGGTTCGTATTGCATTTTACTTGCATGGGGATGAGGGGTTTTCAATTTCTCCACATCCTCTGCAGCCCCTTTCTGTTGTTTTGTGTGTGTGTGTTTAAATTATAGCCATGCCAGTGGGTGTGGTGTCTCTGTGGTATTGATTTGCATTTCCATAGTGACTAATAATGTTGAAATCTTCCCATGTGCTTCTTGGCCATTTGTGTATCTTTTTTTTAAAAAATATATATTTTATTGATTTTTTACAGAGAGGAAGAGAGAAGGATAGAGAGCTAGAAACATCGATGAGAGAGAAACATCGATCAGCCGCCTCCTGCACCCCCCCCACTGGGGATGTGCCCGCAACCAAGGTCCATGCCCTTGACCGGAATCGAACCTGGGACCCTTCAGTCCACAGGCCGACGCTCTATCCACTGAGCCACACCGGCCTCGGCTCATTTGTGTATCTTATATGAAGAAACGTCTATGGAAGACCTCTGTCCATTTTAAAACTGGATTATCTCTGTGTGTGTGTTTACTGCTGAGTTGTAAGAATTCTTTATATGCTATTCTGGACATGAGCCCCTTATCAAATATACTAGAGGCCTAGTGCATGAAAGTCGTGTGGGGGCGGGGGGGGGGGAGTCCCCTCAGCACGGCCTACACCCTCTCCCAGTCTGGGAGCCCTCAGGGGATGTCCAACGGGGAGCAGGCTGTCAGTCGGACATCTTAGCGCTGCAACCGAGGCGGGAGAGGCTCCCGCCACTGCCGCTGCGCTCACCAGCCGTGAGCCCGGCTTCTGGCTGAGCCCGGCTCCTGCGTTGAGCGTCTGCCCCTTGGTGGTCAGTGAGCATCATAGCGACCGATGGTTTGGCTGTTCGGCAATTTGCATATTAGTCTTTTATTCTATAGGATGACTTGCAAATATTTGCTCCCATTCTCTAGGTCAGTGGTTCTCAACCTTTCTAATGCTGCGACCCTTTAATACAGTTCCTCATGTTGTGGTGACCCCCAACCATAAAATTATTTTCGTTGCTACTTCATAACTGTAATTTTGCTACTGTTATAAATCGTAATGTAAATATCTGTGTTTTCTGTTGGTCTTAGCGACCCACAGGTTGAGAACCGCTGCTGTAGAGCTTAAGACCATCGGAAAACACAGATATTTACATTACGATTCATTAACAGTGGCAAAATTACAGTTATGAAGTAGCAACGAAAATAATTTTATGGTTGGGGGTCACCACAACATGAGGAACTATATTAAAGGGTCGCGGCAGTAAAGGTTGAGAACCACTGCTCTAGGTAATCTTTTCATTTTACTGATGGTGTCCTTTGATGTATTTTTTTTTTTATATTCTCACCCAAGTATATTGATTTCTACAGAGTGGAAGGAAGGAGGGAGAAAGAGAGAGAGACATATGGATTGGTTGCTTCCCAAACCCGCCCCTACTGGAGCTGGGGAACCTGCATCCAAGGTACAGCCCTTGACCAGGAATCGAACCCGTGACTCTTCGGTCCTTGGGTAGAAGACCAAGCTCCTTTGCTCTAACCACTGAGCAAACTGGCCAGGGCAGATGCACGTTTTTAATTTTGATAAATTTTCTTTTGTTGCTTGCGTTTTTGTTGCTATAACTAAGAAACCACTGCCTAAGTCAAGGCGATGAAAAGGTATGCCTAGATTTTCTTCCAATACTTCTGTGTTAGCTCTTCTGTGTAGGCCTTTGAGCGACTTTGAGTTGAAGTTATTTAAAAAGCCCATGCGTGCCCGTTACTGGAGATGATACACCAAATTTCCACACGGCTTCAGGTCTGTTTCTGTGCTTCTATCGGTTCTACTGCCCATGCATGTATCCGAGTTCATGACGGTATGTTTCAATGTCTAGAAGGGATAGTTCCCCCCTACGATTTTCAGTGTGTTCTTGGCTGTTTTTTTTTTAATGTTTTTGTAGCCCTAACCGGTGTGGCTCAGTGGATAGAGTGTTGGCCTGCAGAATGAAGAGTCCCGGGTTCGATTCTGGTCAAGGGCATGAACCTTGTTTGCGGGCACATCCCCAGTAGGGAGTGTGCAGGAGGCAACTGATCGATGTTCCTAACTCTCTACCCCTCTCCCTTCCTCTCTGTAAAAAATCAACAAAATATATTTTTAAAAAACGTTTTCATTGATTTCAAAAGGGAAGGGAGAGGGAGAGAGAAACATCAATGAGAGAGAATCATGGATCTGCTGCCCCCTACTGGGGATGGAGCCTGCACCAGGGGCAAGTGCCCTGACCCTGAATGGAACCTTGACCTCCTGGGTCATAGGTCGATGTTCAACCACTGAGCCAGGCCGGCCAGGCCTAGCTATTCTTGATTGCTTGTTTTCCACACAAACTTTAGTGAAGTTGATGTGTTTGTTAACATAAAACGTAGTCCGTTTTCTCTAAACGTGCAATTATCTTAAGAGTTTCATGTCCTTACCCGTGGGACCCTCCCCCTCCCCTGGGGTTCCTGAGCGGCGCCCCGAGAGGGCTGATCTGACCCACAGGAGTCCGTCTCCCACCTGGAGGTCCCCGGAGGTGCCCTCACCTCCCGATCCAGGTAAAGGCCCCGCAGGGCGGAACGCCCGGTGCCTCCATGGTTTCCGCCGGCGCTCGGCTTCCATCGGAGGGGCGAACCCCCGCTCGCCACCCCACCGACGGTCACGGAGATCGTCAGGAGCCGGGGTGGCCCGCGCAGGTCAGCTCCGCGGGGCGGGGCGGGGGCGGGGCGCTCGCGATCCGGAAGCCGCCAGACCCTCCCGGGCCTGCGGACCAGCTGCGCCAACCGGGCGAGAGGGCGGCCTGTACTCCCCACATGGCGGCGACCGCGGCTGTGAGCGGCGCCAAGCGGAGCCTGCGGGCCGAGCTGAAGCAGCGCCTGCGGGCCATCAGCGCCGAGGAGCGGCTGCGCCAGTCCCGCCTCCTGGCCCAGAAGGTGCGCGATCGCAGGGACGGCCACGGTGGCGGCCCAGGTTGACGCCCTCCCGGCCGCGCGGCGCGGGTTTGCGGATCTGCGCAGGCGCAGGCCCCCGGCGCGCGCATCCTCCCTCCCTTGCCCTCCCCTCCCCTGCCCTTCCCTCCCCGTGTGCGTGCGTCCCCAGCGCGCATTCACCCCCGACGCGCACGCGCACGCGTACGCACGTTCCCTCCGCCGCACTTCCGTCAGCCCCGGCGTGCCTACGTCTCACGCACGACGTGCGTACGTCCCCTCCCTCTGGCACGCTCACGTCCTTTGGAGCGTGTCGGGGCGCTCGAAGGCGCGAGGTCGCCGAGGGCGGGCGGCTGTGAGGATGGCAGTGAGAGGGCGGAGTGCTGACGCCCCGTGCCCGGGGAGGCGGGTGCGGAAGAGCTCGCCCCCGTGGGGCTGATGCCGGTGCTGAGGCGGGAGCAGGTGCGGACAGACACCCCTGGTGGGCGCGGGGCGGCCCTGCTGAGGTGCCTTCAGGCAGCGTTCGAGGTCGGGAACCCAGAGGAGGCGGGGAGACCCCTCGGTGAAATGGCGGGAGAGTCGGGGCGACCGCAGAGGAGGAACGTGCACTGGGGTGCCGGCGCCCGTGAGCGAAGGCCGCCCTGACTGAGCCTCGCTCGCCCGGGGCCCAGCGTGGGCCTGCCGGGCGGCGGGTGACAGGACGTGCTTTTCAGGGTGAATGAGAGGAAACACGGATTCTCCCGCTGCCAGCGAAGGTGGGGAGCGGATGGGGAGACAGGCGGGGAGTGAGCGGGGTTCCCTGTCTGGGGGTTCCAAACCCGCCCTTGGTTCCTCACACTGCCGCCTCGTGAGATACAGAGTGTCCCCCCAAAACGGACACACACTTTGAGTACTTATTAATTCCAGTGGTTTAAGTGTGAAAAGAAAGAAACGACAATGGAGCTGTCAGCTGTGCAAAGTGCGTATGCATTTTGGGGGGACACCCTGTATTCCGGGCTGTTGATGGGATGGGGGTTGGTTTGTCAGCCAGGAAGGCTCGTTCTAAAGGCACGGGGGGACTGATTTTGGTGGCACACCAGAGAAAAAAGTCCATGTCCCGTGAGTGGGGAAATACTAGTAACTTTTTAAATATACTAGAGGCCCCGTGCACTTGCGGGGTGGGGGGGTGTTCCTCAGCCCCGCCTGTGCCCTCTCACAGTCTGGGACCCCTTGGGGGGTGTCCACCTGCCGGCTTAGGCCTGCTTCCTGGGGGATCAGGCCTAAGCTGGCAGTCAGACATCCCCCTGGCAGCCCTGGAGCCCTCAGCGGGAGCAGGCCTAAGCCGTCAGGCGGACACCCTTCGCACTGCTGAGGAGGCGGGAGGGGCTCCCACCACCGCTGCTGCGCTCCCCGCTGTCAGCCCGGCTTGTGGCCGAGGAGAGCTCCCCCTGTGGGAGCCCAAGAGCCACCAGGAGGCAGCTCCTGTGTTGAGTGTCTGTCCCTGGTAGTCAGTGCGTGTCATAGCGACCGGTTGTTCCTGATTGTTCAGTATTAGGGTTGGTTTGCCTATTACCCTTTTATTATATAGGACTAGAGGCCCAGTGCATGAAATTCATGCACGGGTAGGGTCCCTAGGCCTGGCTAGCGATTAGGGCTGATCAGGTTCCCCCCCCCGCCCGCCGCCTCCCCGGCTCCTCCTTCCCTCACTTCCTCAGCACCCCACCGCTGCTGGTGGCCTGCCATGTTCCGTGCAGCCCCCTGGTCATCAGCGCACATCATAGCGAGCAATCAAACTGTTCTCCCGGTTGAACTCCTGAGGGGACACTTTGCATATTAGCCTTTTATATATATATAGATAGAGGCATGGTGCGTGGGTGGGGGCCAGCTGGTTTGCCCTGAAGGGTGTCCCGGATCAGGGTGGGGGTTCCCTTGGGGTGTGGGGCGGCCTGGGTGAGGGGCCTGTGGTTGTTTGCAGGCTGGCCACACCCCCCGGCGACCCAAGTGGAGGCCCTGGGATCTGGGATTTATTTATCTTCTACAATTGAAACTTTGTAGCCTTGAGTGGAGTCCACGGCTGGCCAGGGTATGCGGGAAGCTTGGTTTCCTCCATTGCCAGGGAAACCCAAGCCTCCTGCTTGCTCCGTGACCACAGCCATCTTGGTTGGGTTAATTTGCATACTCGCTCCTGATTGGCTGGTGGGCGTGGCTTGTGGGTGTAGTGGAGTGATGGTTATTTTGCATATTCCTTTTTTATTAGAAGGATATTTTTATTGATCTCAGAGAGAGAGAGATAGAAACATCAGTGATGAGAGAGAATCATGGATCGGCTGCCTCCTGCACGCCCCCCACAGGGGATCAAGCCACCAACCCAGGCATGTGCTCTGAGCAGGAATCAACTGTGACCTCCTGGTTCATAGGTCGATGCTGAACCACTGAGCCACACCGGCCAGGCCCCACAGTGACTTTATTTATTCATTTATTTATTTAATTTTAGAGAGGAAGGGAGAAGGAAGAGAGAGATAGAAACACCAATGATGAGAGAGAATCATTGATTGGCTGCCTCCTGCATGTCCCCTACTGGGGGTCAAGCCCACAAACTGGGCATGTGCCCTTGACCGGAATCGAACCTGGGACCCTTCGGTCCACAGGTTGATGCTCTATCCACTGAGCCAAACCAGCTAGGACTCCACAGTGACTTTATAATGAGTTTTCATACTTACAAAAATAGGTGAGTCAGAGAGGTGTAAAGGGATCAGACAAGTAAGAGTTGGGGTTAGAACCAAAATTTCGGGTTCAGGACCCCACTGTAGCACTCTGCTGTTTTTTGTTTTTAGTTAGTTAAAGAAGTTGAAGAAGCCCTAACTGCTGTGGCTCAGTGGATAGAGCATTGGCCTGCAGACTGAGAGGGTCCCGGGTTCGATTCCAGTCAAGGGCATGTACCTTGGTTGCGGGCACATCCCCAGTAGGAGGTGTGCAGGAGGCAGCTGATGGATGTTTCTCTTGCATCGATGTTTCTGACTCTCTCTCCCTCTCCCTTCCTCTCTGTAAAAAATCAATAAAATATATTAAAAAAAAAAAGTTGAAGAAGACTGGGGTGGGTGAGAGAATGTTGACCCTGTTCGGGGAGTCACTGATTTTTAACAGTGTAATCTTGGCAAATATCACGGCCATCGTTTCCCACGCAGGTGATGGCCCACAGTCAGTATCAGAAGGCCCAGAGGATCTCCATCTTCCTGAGCATGCACGATGAGATCGAGACCGACGAGATCATCAAGGACATTTTCCGCCGCGGCAAGACCTGCTTTATCCCCCGGTACCAGTTCCAGAGCAGCCACATGGACATGGTGCGGCTAGCGTCGCCCGAGGAGATTGCTTCACTTCCCAAAACATCCTGGAACATCCATCAGCCCGGCGAGGACGAGGCTCGGGAGGAGGCCTTGTCCACAGGTGAGCACGCGGTACCAGGATGGACAGCCTAGGTGCTGGGAGACTGTGATGAGTTCTTTTTTTTATTTTACTTATGTTTATTTAACTTATGTTACTTGAACTCTAAGTATTCTTTTTTTTAAAAAAAAATATATTTTTTTAATATATTTTATTGATTTTTTACAGAGAGGAAGGGAGAGGGAGAGAGAGTTGGAAACATCGACGAGAGAGAAACATCAATCAGCTGCCTCCTGCACACCCCCCACTGGGAATGTGCCCGCAACCAAGGTACATGCCCTTGACCCGAATCGAACCTGGGACCCTTGAGTCCGCACGCCGACGCTCTGTCCACTGAGCCACATCGGTTAGGGCTGTGATGAGTTCTTAGACCTCTGATCTGCGTGTGATGTTTGGGTCATTGGGGGTTGCTTTCCGCTGTAGGGACAAATTTGTGTTTTACTTGTATTCCAAGACACCCACATTACCAGGTGTACTGGTTAATAACGCGGATTTTGTAATCAAAGAAAACACGATCATATCAAGAGAAACATCAAAAGTGCTTTCTTCAAAGTAATGTCCATCGAGAGCTACACATTTCCCCATCTTTCAGGTAATTTGTGGATACCGTTCCAGTAGGACTTTTCTTGTTTTGAGGCAGACCACTCAGAGACCCCATTTTCCACTTCTTCGTACGTGTTGAAGTGCCTCTCAGAAAGTGCTTGTGCCATCGATCAGAACAAGTGGTAATCTGAAGGAGCAAGGGCTGGTGAATATGGCAGGTGGGTTCATACTTCCCAGGCAAGATCTGTTAATATGTCTTTGACTGGTTTTGAAGTGTGATGGTGCGTCATCATGAAGCAACATTACTTTGCAGTGTCTTCTGGTCCGTGCTGGTTGTTTCACGATCAAAGTGCAGTTCAAATTGATTATTTGTTGTCAGTAGTGATCGGTATTAACGGTTTCACCTGATTTTAGAAGCTCATAATACACCACACCTTCATGATCCCACCAAAGGCAGAGCATTGTCTTCTTCCCGAAGTGATTTGGCCTTGTAGTCGATGTTGATGGTTGACCTGGATCAACCCATGATTTTGTGCATTTGGGATTCTCAAAATAAATCCACTTTTCATCGCCAGTCACAATTCGATGCGAAAAAGACTTTCTTTCTTGCCGTTGAAGCAACATTTTACTGATGACTTTTCAGTTTTCCTTTTGTCTTTCATTCAGTTGATGTGGCACCCATTTTCCTTCCTTTAAAATCTTTCCCATTGCTTGTAAACGATCGGAAATTGTTTGGTGAGCAATGTTTAACCTTTCTGCAAGTTTTTGAGTTTGACATGCATCTTCATCCAATAATGCTTGTAATTGTTGGTCTTCAAACTTTTTCGGTTGACCTGGAAGTTCTTTGTTTTTCACATTGAAATCATCACTTTTAAAGCGTTTAAACCAGCGTTCACAAGTATCTTGAGATGGAGCATGTTCACCATAAGCTTCCCAAAGCTTTCAGCAGCACTTTTCTTCAAAAAGAGTAATGAATTAAAACTTCCCGCAAATGCTCTTTTTTTGGCACGAAATTCGAACATTTTTAAGTGTAAAAATACCTATGATGTTAACACCTTCAGCAAATTTGACATAGGAAGTTTTGAAGCTTGCTATCAATACAACAAAATAACATCCATATCAAATCGCATATATATCAACACATGTGTAACTCCCATCTATTGAAAAACATCCGCATTATTAACCAGTACACCTGGTACCTGACTTGGGATGCTCTCTGTAAGCGGCTATAATAATAAGGTAGGAAGGTATTAAGACTCTTGCCCTAACCTTATAGGTTGAATTACACATTTTTCCTGAATAATTTTTTTTTTTTGTTAATCCTCACCCAAGGATATTTTTTTTCCCATTGATTTTTAGAGAGAGTAGACGGGAGGGGAAGAGACAGAGAAACATCAATGTGAAAGAGACACATCGATTGGTTTTCTCCCACACAAGCCCTGACCAGGGCTGGGGAGGGAGCCAGCACTGAGGTACATGTCCTTGACCGGAATCGAACCTGGGACCCTCAGTCTGGGGGCCAGTGCTCTCTCCACTGAGCCCCACCGGCTAGGGCTCCCCTGAATAATTTCATTATTTCTCATGGTTTCAATTCTGGTCTGTATAGTAATGACCACGTTATCATTCATGCTAACAAGCTTTTAGGTCTCCCGTTCAGACCTGTTCGTTCCCTTCTGGACATGTCTACTTGGATGCTCTGTGGGCGTCTCAGATATAGCATGTTCCAAACGGAGTCATATCCCCTCAGCCCCTACTCGTGCATCTCTCTTAGTGCGCAGTAGCACCGCCACCCTGCGGGCCAGGCCAGAAACCTGGAGATCACCGCCGACTCCTGCCAAGTCCTGATGATTCTATCTCCCGATGATTGACAGAACCCGTCCCCTCCTGCCCACCCCCTGCTTCTACTGCAGTCACCCGCCAGCTCCTCCTTTCTGGCTGTGGCAGCAGCTTCCCCAGGGTCCTTCCTTCCCAGGTCTCGCCTGCTGTCCGTCCTCTCCATCCATTATCTGCACCGTGATGGAGACCAGATTTCTAAAGCACACACCTGCCCTGCGCTCCCCCGTGGAAGCCTCTCAGTGACTTCCTGCCGGCCTTTGGTGGAAGGAAACACACCTCAACAAGGCTTTTCCTGGTTGGGTCCTGTTCATTTTTCTACTTTTACATCTTTCTGCTCCCCCACTTCCAGCCACTCCAAACGTCTCCCAGTTTCCCACCCCCGCTTTGCCTTCTCTGCTGCTGGGCCTTTACACGTGCTGTTCCCTGGCCAGTGGCTGCTCGGGAGATTTAATTACTAAGCAGTCGCAGAGCTGAGAGCAGGCACAGCTAAGAGGACCGCTGTGTAATACAGTGCTTCACACCTGCCAGAGGTGTATATTGGAGCTAAGATTGAAGTGCTTGCCAAGAACCCCAGCACAGCTTTATGCAGCCTTCTCCCCAGTTCTATCCCCCTTCCACAGTGACACCATAACCTACAAAATCCATCCTCTGTTGGGGTGGCTCACAGGAGTGGGGGGCTACCGTCTTTGCTACCAGAACTTCTGCTATCCAGTCTTGTATTTGCCAGATGTTCAGGCACCAAAGGGGCACTCAATCTACCTCTGTGTCCTGCACCTGCAGACCAGGTGCCTGCCACCAAAACACAGCTCTTCCGTGTTCCCAAGAAGCAAGGTTGCAGGCATTTTAAGAGAATGAGATGGGCATCCTAGAATAAAAGGCTAATAAGCAAATCGACCAGACAGCGGAACAATCAGTCGCTATGACACGCACTGACCACCAGGGGGCAGACGCTCAACACGGGAGCTTCCCCCTGGTGGTCAATGCAATGTCCCACTCCCGCGGGCCTAAGCCGTCAATCGAACATCCCCTAGGACTCCTGGAGTGTGAGAGGGCGCAGGCTGGGCTGAGGGACCTCCGGCCCTGAGTGCATGTATTTTGTGCACCGGGCCTCTAGTCCTATATAATAAAAGGGTAATATGCAAATTGACCCTAAAGGCTGGACAATCAGAACAACTGCTGGCCCAGTCACTATGAGGCACACTGACCACCGCTTGGTCCCTTTCCCCGGCTGGCAGGCTCTGATCGCCTGATGGCGAATGGGGAACCGGGGGTGGGTGGCGGGGGATGCGGGCGGTGCCAGGCCAAGGCCCTTGCCCTACTGGTTGCCCCACACACAGAGGGCAACCTGCAGCAGGGGCAGGGCCGGTGAGCGGGTGGTAACAGCTGACCTCTCGGTCCCTTCCCCCCGCCGTCAGGCACTGATCACCCTGTGGTGAAAGGGGAACTGGGATTGGGGGCGGGGGGACCATCTGTGGGCAGCCGGGGAAAATGGCCCTGATTGCAGGCCAGGCCTAGGGACTGTAACTGCGCATGGATTTCGTGCTCTGGGCCTGCAGTTTCCTTATAAATAAGGAAAGATGCAGTTGTAGGCACTCATGCTGCTCACACGGACCACCATTTCCCCCGACTCGCAGGCCTGCAGGGAGCCCAGGGTACTTCCCCCGTCCTGGTGGGTTATATATTAACAGCTCCTCCCTGGCCCCTGCATCACCTCCAAACGCCCCTGCTAACGGAAAGTCTACCCGCTGTCCTCCAGGGCAGTTCATTGCCTCCGCTGGTCAGCGCTGCCCCTTCTAGAGTGCATTCCTAAGGCTGAGCTACAACGCGTCACCCTTGACCTCCATGTATGTGTCCAGTTTCTGGGGAAGGACAGCAGTGGGAGGAGGAAGGGGGAAGCAGATCTTTCCTCTCAGTGTAGTGGCACTTCCAGGTCTAAACAGATGAGCGCAGGCATTCACGTACGGCTTTAGCACACTGTCTGGCACATATGAGCTGTTCATGGTAACTATTATTAACTTTAAGCAAGGAACGGAGAAGTATTCATTATGCAGTCAACTCATTGCCTATCGAGTGTGTAACATTTTGATAATTTCCAGCAAACATGTCTGCACATCTGCTTTGTGTCAGACACCTTGTTAGCTCAGGAAAGAGAGCGTCCAGGCCTTCCAAGGGCCCAGCTGTTGCTGGGGAGACAGAAGAATATGTACAAAGAATACGCATCCCCACCTTGAACATCTGTCAGATGCAAGTGTCAAATGAAAATATACAGAATACTAGAGGCCCGGTGCACGAAATTCGTGCAGGGGGGGTACGTTCTTCAGCCCAGCCTGCACCCTCTCACAATCTGAGACCCCTTGTGGGATTGGGCCTAAATTGGCAGTCGGACATCCCTCTCGCAGTTCGGGACTGCTGGCTCCTAACCGCTCACCTGCCTGCCTGCCTGATCGCCCCTAACCACTTACCTGCCCGTCTGATCATCCCTAACCACTTCTGCCTCGGCCCCCGCTGCCGCGGCTTCGTCCGGAATGATGTCCTGAAGGTAGTTTGCCTGTCCGGTCTAATTAGCATATTACACTTTTATTATTATCGATAATACAGAAGCCCAGTGCTTGAGCCTGATTAGAAAAAGTCAGCTCCAACCTGGTTGCTCCTCCTCCACGGCATTATCCGCACGGTGTTCCCGGGACAGGTCACTTTCTCAGCCACACTTCTCCCTACAGATGTGCAGAGGATAGCGGGCTGTCCCCGTAGCTTCTTTTGACTGCCGTCTGCGAGCTGGCCCTCTCGCTATTACAGAAGCATTCGCGTAGGCGGCCTCCGCACTCCCTTATCTCCCAGTATCCCATTCTGCCGAGGATTTTTCCTCGTGTCAGCAGCTTGGAATGTGGCAGCTCTGGTGCTAAAGCATCCATCCAGCTTTGTGTGTTGGGGACAAGCTGATTAGAGCTGATTGTCACCGGTGTGGCTTATGTAGCCTATTTATCTTCCTGGTTTGCTCACATTAGCATGGCCTAGAAAAAAGGGAGCTCTGTGTCCTCCGTTGCGATAAGTTCCTAAGCACAAATTTCACACGCGGTGTTTTTGTGTTATGATTTTTTAACCCTTTGCACTCGCTTGCTTTTTTCTCGATTCCTTTATTCTACTCGGGATTTAATTTTTTAAATACCCCAGATTTTACAAAGCGCGGCAGTAGAATAAAAAACTGGAGTTTCTTTTCATACAAACTTATTTATTTGGATTTTTTTATATTTCAAATTATTGATGCATTCAAAGAGTAATTTTAATCTCAACATCCGAGTGCAAAAGGTTAAAAATTGATTGGAGAGAGATTTGTTGTTCCACTTGTTCATACATTCATTGGTTGGTCCTTGTCTGTGCCCTGACCAGGAACTGAGCCCACAACCTTGGCATATCAGGACGATGCTCTAACCAACTGAGCTACCCAGCTAGGGCACTATTTTTATTTATTTACTAGAGGCCCGGTGCACGAAATTCATGCATGGGGAGGGGGGTCCCCTCAGCCCAGCCTGCACCCTCTCCAATTCAGGACCCCGGGATTGGGCCTAAACCGGCAGTCGGACATCCCTCTCACAATCCTGGAATACTGGCTCCTAATCGCTCACCTGCCTGCCTGACTGGTCACCCCTAACTGCCCCCCTCCCCTTCTGCCAGCCTGACTGCCCCTCACTGCCTCTGCATGCGGGCCTGATCGACCCTCACTGCCTCTGCGTGCTGGCCTGGTCGCCCATAACTGCCGCCTCCCCCCCCCCCCCCCCCCGCTGGCCTGGTTGCCCCACACAGCCTGCTGTTCAGTCGTTTGGTCGCCCCTCACTAACCCCCCCTGCCAGCCTGGTCGCCCCATGCAGCCTGCTTGTTCAGTCATTTTGTCGTCCCTCACTAACCCCCCTGCCCGCCTGGTCACCCCACGCAGCCTGCCTGTTCAGTTGTTTGGTCGTCCCTCACTAACCCCCCTGCCAGCCTGATCATAGGCAGCCATCTTGTGAGGGTGTGAGGGTTAATTTGCATATTACCTCTTTATTATATAGGCTTTTATGTATATATATATTTTTTATTGGTTTCAGAGAGGAAGGGAGAGGGAGAGAGAGATAGAAACATCAATGATGAGAAAGAACCATTGATTGGCTGCCTCCTCCACACCCCCCTACTGGGTGCCAAGCCCACAACCCGGGCATGTGCCCTTTGATTGGAATCGCACCTGGGACCTTTCAGTCCACAGGCCGGCGCTCAGTCCACTGGGCCACACCAGCCGGGGCTAGGGCCCTATTTTTATGTGACGTATACAGCAAAGCATCAGATTGGTAGATGAAGTTGACGGCCGCCTCTTTCCTGAATTTATCCTCCCAGTCAGGGCTGCTTGGGCCGCTTGATGAGCCAGGAATCTTTCCATCCAGAGGAAGTAATCTGATTCAGTCTGGGTGTCGCAGAACGGGATGTCATTGGCCCCGAGACCTAAACGTCCACAGAAGGGCGAGCTTTAGTGATGGCCGGGTCAGTGTCGTTCGGATCTCCCTGTCTCTGACCTTGGACTCCGCTCTCACCTCTGCTGGCTGCGGACTGGCGTCGCGGCTGGGCCCAGGTTGAGAGGCAGACGCTGACTCCTCATAGGCATCCCTGGATGGACAGCCTGTGGCATCGCCTCGGGTAGAGTGCCGGGTGACCCCTGTGAGGACGTCGGGGTCCACGCCCTGTTACCAGCACCGCCGTGGTGTTACCTAGTAATGCTCTGTGGAGGCTGACACCGCTGTCCCCCAACGCTGTTGGGGTGTCAGGGGAAGTTTTGTTGGGTGACTTTTTACTAAGCCAACAAATAATGGCCGTTACAAGACCCCAGGGGTTTGCTATCTCAGTACGACTCACAGCCACAGCTCACGCTCTACCCCAAAAAGGCGGGTCCTTCTAACCCTAGAACATGTGTCTCCTTTGCTTCACAAAAACCCCCTCCACTTATCCACTTATCTTGTTTGAACCCCCAAAATAAACGGTCAAGATTAAAAATAAATCGAAGCCGTTGTAATTTTGGAACGTGCTTTTGTGCTCTCCATCTGCCCCCTCCCTTGCCCGCCCCCGGAGTCTGGGGTGGCCTCTCCCTGAGGGGAGAGAACCTGCCCCCAGAGTTAGAGCCAACTCTGCCCGGTCCTCACTCACCTCGTGGCTTCAGGTGGGCTCACTGCAGCCCGGGAGGTCAAGGGCTTCTCCAAGGTCACGGGGCAGCAGCTAGGACTCTGGTTCCCGCGCCAGGGCCGGCGAGGCTCCGCTGCTTTTCCCAGCCTCTCCTCAGCCCGCGCGCTCTACCCCTGCGCCCCCTCCCCTTCCCCGGCGGCATCCGTCACCCATGGACTGGGTCCCTCGGTGATCGTGTTCATGGGCATTGTTAACGTAAAAAAACATGGAAACCTGTAGAGAATTTCTGTGAATTTATTGGAGCCAAACTGCCAACAAGTGCCGGGAAGCAGAACCTCAACGGATGGGGATGATGCTCCGGAGAATGGGGGTTCCATCTGTGTTTACACATTGCCATCGAAGGAGGGACGTGGGTGGGTGACATGAAATCCATTGGGGACGGACCAGAGAGGCGGGAGCAAGCAAAGCGGGGAACCCCTGGGATTGGATAAAAAGTGAAATGATGGACACACACTCAGGTGGGTGCAGGGACAATTCACAGGACAATGAGGGGATCAGTGGTCTCTGTCCTGGCGCCCAGCACAGTAGGCTGTGCCCCGAGGGGTCCGGGAAAAGGGGAGTGACAAGGTACCCAGACATTCCAAGGGTGTGTTATCCCAGATGCAAAAAGACAGACGGGCTCCGTGAAGGCAAAGGCTGACCTTGTCAGGGAAGACACCGACCTAGGAGGTGACCCCTCACCATCCCTGCTTCTCGTTCAAGTTTAATTTCAGACCATCCTGTGGGGTGACGTTAGGTCTCTGAGTTTGCAAGGCCGCCACGCAGGCCCCCCCTGAGCTGTCAGGTCAGCACGTGGCCCCTTTCGTCCCCAGAATGCTGGTTCGCTTTCCCAAGGAAGCCCTGCACTGAGTCAAGCGTCTCTAACAGACACCGGTCATAAGCTCAGGTTCCTCCCCCCCGCCCCCCAGCTATTTGATACGCAAGGAAACACACAGGAAGGGCCGAGGCTTTCATGGTCTCCGGGGCCTCGCGTTCCAATGACCAGGGCCTCATCGGCTTCCTTGGAGCCATTCCGGAATTGTCTGTTTTATCTCGTGCAGCAGCAAGCTTAGACTGCATTCTCATGTCACAGTAGCAATTTGCTTTTTGTTAACTCCCAGCCCATTAAGATGAAAAGACACTTCCTTAAGGACTCTGGCCTGTTATTCTCGCCAAGATGGGTTAGCCCGCCCAGCGCTCTCATCACAAATGACAGTTCACCGAGTGTGCCATCGAACACTTAAGTGTCATTAAAAGGCCTGACCCAGGTGGCAGGGAGGTGCCTACACGCAGCTCGTCAGCTATTTAAACTCCTTTTCCAATTCGCTTTTTATTTCATTACCTTTCACTGAGACATCGAAACGTCTCTTAGGTGTATGTACGTTTCTGTATATGTTCAATTCAGGGAAGTAGCAGAATTTTTAATTTTAAGAGAAGTTGGAAATGAGAAAAAGAAATTGTTTTTAGTTTAGCGTTCTCACCCTCGCACCTCAAGCTTGAGCGGCGAAACCTGCGTGTAAATCACCGTCATGGGTGTACGGGGCTGTGCTGTTCTTCCCCCTCCCCTTCCTCTTTATTTATTTATGGAATTTATTGGGATGGCATCCTATATAATAAAAGGCTAATATGCAAATTGTCCCCTCAACTGGGAGTTCAACAGGGAGTCAGAGCTGGCTGGCCCACCTCCCACGGCCCCACCTCCTCGGCCAGCTCTGACCCCGATCGCCCCCCCCAACCCCGGTTGGGGTCGGGGTGGGCCCGCCAACTGCCCATAGCCCCTTCCCCTGGCCAGCCCCGCTCCCAATCGCCTCCCCCACATCAGGGGTGGGGCTGGCCAGCCAACCGCCTGTGTCCCCTCCCCCTGGCTGGCCAGGCCCAATGGGCCCCAATTGCGGGCCGGACCCCACCTGTGTACGAATTCGTACACCTGCCTCTAGTTGGTTAACCCTTTGCACTCACTTGCTTTTTTCTCGATTTCTTTATTCTACTCGGGATTTAATTTTTTAAATACCCCAAATTTTACAAAGCACGGCAGTAGAATAAAAAACTGGAGTTTCTTTTCATACAAACTTATTTATTTGGATTTTTTTATATTTCAAATTATTGATACATTCAAAGAGTAATTTTAGTCTCGACATCCAAGTGCAAAAGGTTAATAAAATTCCATAGGTGTCCGGTGTACAGTTCTCTAGTACATCATCTGTATATTGTATTGTGTGTTCACCACCCCTAGTGAGTCTCCTTCCATCACCATGTATCCCCCTTTACCCTCTCCTACCTCCTCCCTCCCCTCTTCTCCCCTCCCTCGCTCGCTCTCTGTCCCTCCATCCCTCCCTCCATCTCTCTGTGCCCCTCCACCGACCAGTTTTCTGGTTCGTTAAGTGGGGCTACAACTCGGTGTCCAGAGTCCAGGGGCCTGTTTGTGGCCTGGACACCTGGCTGGCGGGGGCCCCCCGGAGTCCTCCTCACCCTCCCGCAGTGTTGGCTGTGTGAGGGAAGAGCCGGGGGTTTTGTAGCAAATTTTATAAGGAGCGATACCGCTGAACTGGGACTTTTAAAAATGGCAGAGAGGATCTATTCACCTTTTTTCCTGGCATCTCCGAGGTACGGTCCACTTGTGTTTTGATTTCTCCACATACCAGTGGGGTCCTGCTTTTCCTGGGGGGCTCTCTGGAGGCACGGGTCTTTCCTCATTTCCCTCCCCGTGGCTGATCCAGGGCGCCCAGGCTCTCCCTGCAGAATCCATTGCTTCTTCCTGGGGCATTGGGCCCTTCTCAACACGGGCTAAGCGTGTCCTCGTTCATAGGTCCTTCCAGAGACAGCCGGGCCCTGGCCTGCACACGGTCCACGCTTTCCCACATCTGTGCCGATGCCGGCTCTGTGTTTATCCCTTCCTCCTGCCTCTCTCTCCGGGCCCTTCAGCATCCCCCTCAGTGATTCATTGCTGGTTCAATAGGTCATCCCTTAGTGGGTTTCCCCAGACGTGTCCCCCTTCTCAGTGGGATGCAGCATCTAACTTCTTACCGTGAGGTCTGATCAATTATTAATCAATGCCCCTCCCCCGGGAGCGGACCTTAGGCCGCTTCACAATGGACACCCCACTCGCTTAGACCACATGCTGCTGGCTAAGGCCTTTCTCTCTCCCTCCGGACTTTCCTAGGACCCGGACCTGAGCAGAGAATTCTCCGCCCAGAAAAAGCCGCCCAGAGGCCTTTAAACCCTCCGGCTCCCCGTCTTCGGGGGCTGGCGCCGTTTTGGGGCTCAGCCCATCTGGTATCCAGATGACCTAATAAGTTCATAACTCTTCACCCCATTCGGCCTCGTGCGTCCCTCCTTCAGCAACTCTAACACCTCATCACTTAACATCACGCCCTATTGCAGTTACTTGTCTATACACACTGAGTGGCCAGATGATGATGATCTCTAAACGCACAATAATCTGGCCATTCAGTGTCTATCCTATATAATAAAAGGCTAATATGCAAATTGTCCCCTCGACCAGGAGTTCGACCAGCAGGCAGGCCGGCCAACCACCCATGTCCCCTCCCCCTGGCCAGGCTGGCCGGACCCCACCCATGCACAAATTCATGCACTGGGCCTCTAATATATATATATATATATACATGTACATATATATATATATATATATATATATATATATATATATATATATATACACATACACACACATAAATATATGTATATACACACACACACAGACATATATATATATATATATATATATATATATATATATATATATATATGTATGTATATATATTTACACACACACACACACACACAAAGTGGCCAGATTATTATGTATTCAGAGATCATACTAATCTGGCCACTCGGTGTATATAAAGCCAAGCGACCTGAATGACCGGAACGACTGGAAGGACTGGTTGCTATGACACACAATGTGGCCTGCCAACGGGCCCAATCGGGGGCAGGGCTGGCCAGTAAACCTCCCACAGCCCCTTCCCCCCACCCACCGGCCCTGTCCTCGATCACCCTCCCACCCCGAGAGGGGGTGTGGCCAGCCAGCCAACCTCCCGTGAACCCTCCCCCGGCCAGCCCCAGCCCCAATCGGGGGCAGGGCTGGCCGACCTCTCGCAGCGCCCCCCTGCCCCATGGAGATCGGGCCTAAACAGGCAGTCGGACATCCCCCAAGGGGTCCTGGATTGTGAGAGGGTGCAGGCCAGGCTGAGGGACCACCCCCCCGTCCCTGTGCATGAATTTCGTGCACCGGGCCTCTAGTAAGTTCATAATCCTTCACCCCTTTCAACCTCGTGCATCCCTCCTTTGGCGACCTTAACGCCTCGTTACTTACATCACGGCCTATCGCAGTTACTTGTCTATATGTATACAACCTATCCCTGTGTCTGCTCAGATGGTTGGGCCCCGGAGTTATCAGCAGTTCATTCTCTCCATTCCCTCTGCTCCTCAGACAGTGAGTTGTTAGCAGTGGCTGTTTCTTAACTCGATTCCCTTGCATTTTGATTGAGCTGCAAATCCTCAGGATTTTTTTTTTCTGCTTCCTTTTCCCCATCGAGGTGCTCTATCAGGTTTTAGGGAACATTTAGGGTTTCAAGAGCAAGCTTGTCTCCCCCCCTCCCCTCCCCCAGAAGACTTACTGAAGCAGATAAAAGGGCAGCTGGAGTGACAAAAGCCCTTGGAGCGCATGAGGAAAGGCCTTATATGGAAAGCAGCCGCTATTATTCCCAAGTAATAGGCTGCTTTATCGCGGGCTCGCAGCAATAGGATTTGTTCTAGATGGCACAGCTCATCCGAGCCCAGCGAGGAGCCCTCCGAGGGCCGGAGAAGAGAGCGAGCAGGAGAAATCGAATGTGCCGCGTGTCTTCATTTTAGGTAAATGTGCCCGTTTAACCAGCCTCGGTAAAGCAAATGGTGGAGGCCCAGCCGGTGTGGCTCAGTGGATAGAGCGTCGGCCTGCGGACTGAAGGGTCCCAGGTTCGATTCCGGTCAAGGGCATGTACCTTGGTTGCGGGCACATCCCCAGCGGGGGGGCGTGCAGGAGGCAGCTGATCAATGCTTCTCTCTCATCGATGTTTCTAACTCTCTCTCCCTCTCCCTTCCTCTCTGTAAAAAATCAATAAAATATATATATTTTTAAATTTAAAAAACCCCAAAAGCTAATGGTGGAAGCCGCTGTCAGGCTTCGGAGCCAGGCCTTGCTCCGGTCACGTGCTGTAATGACGTTGAGAGCTTATCTCCTAAAAAGCGAGAAAGAGAAGGAGCACCAAGAGCACCCCCACATTCCTGTGTTTGAAGAAACCCGCCTCACTGCTCTCGGGAGTCCCCCAGGCATTGCCTTTCCTTCCGAAGCACGCGGCTGCCAGCCAGACTCAACTGCACTGACCCCAACCCCTGAATTCTTACTTTCCGTGTTTTTTCATCCTCACCTGAGGA
The DNA here is from genome assembly GCA_025583905.1 of Ia io. Taxonomy (NCBI): domain Eukaryota; kingdom Metazoa; phylum Chordata; class Mammalia; order Chiroptera; family Vespertilionidae; genus Ia; species Ia io. The sequence continues at coordinate 29,688,683 of JAJQQW010000024.1, forward strand.
TATGATTTTCATCGATTCTAGAGAGAGCGGAAGGGAGAGGGGGAGAGAGAGAAACATCGATGAGTTGCCTCCTGTACATGCCCTGACCAGGTGTGGAGCCCACCGCCTTTCAGGGTTTGGGGTGACGCTCTAACCTCCCAAGCCTCCAGAGTCCAGGGTCCCAGGACGTTCTAGCTGGCAAAACTGAACCTCTGTCTCCCCCCCTCCGCCCCCCAGCCCCTGGGAACCCCCTTCTACTCTGATTTCTATGAATTTGACTATTTTAGATCCTTCATATACATGGAAACATACAGTATTTGCCTTTTTTTTTGGGGGGGGGGGGGGACTGGCTTCAATATTGATTGTGTCATCCAGATAGACATAAAACAGTATCATCCAATTCTCAAATTACTCAGCTCTTTTTTTCTTTTTTAAAAAAATATATTTATTTTGTTGATTTTTTACAGAGAGGAAGGGAGAGGGAGAGAGAGTTAGAAACATCGATGAGAGAGAAACATCCATCAGCTGCCTCCTGCACGCCCCCTACTGGGGATGTGCCCGCAACCAAGGTGCATGCCCTTGACCGGAATCGAATCCAGGACCCTTCAGTCCACAAGCCAATGCTCTATCCACTGAGCCACACGGGTTAGGGCAGAATTACTCAGCTTTGATTCTAAAGAGGTCTGAGCACCTGAAGGTCCCATCCGCTCCTGTTAGAGGTGGGCGGGGAGAAGCCAGAGACGCCCAGAGGCAGTGAGGAATCCAAGTCGAGTCTGTAATTCTTCTCCGCTTCAGCGCCACGGATTGTCAGGAGCAGCGAGAGCATCCCCCGCTCTGACCGAAACGGGAGCTGCACTGAGAAAGTGCTGTTTGGGTAAAGCTGCCGCCACGGGTCCTTCTCCTGCGAAGCATTTTGTGTGTCTGTGATAAAGACAGCTGAATCCACCATAGCCGGTGTGGCACAGTGGATGGAGCGTCGGCCAGCGACTGAAGGGTCCCAGGTTTAATTCCGGTCAAGGGCATGTACCTTGGTTGCGGGCACATCCTCAGTGGCGGGGGTGCAGGAGGCAGCTCATCGATGTTTCTCATCGATGTTTCTAACTCTCTATCCCTCTCCCTTCCTCTCTGTTAAAAAAAATCAATAAAATATATTTTTTTAAAAAAGACAGCTTAACCATCCCCCCCCACCCCCAGTGAGATTCATTTTGGTCAGTATCTGTAGCACAGAATAAGCTGAAGCCGAGTTTTCCTTTTTCTCTTTTAACCTATTGTAGATGCTGTCAAGCTGGGCTCAGCGAACTCTTTGTCAAGGGCCCGACAGTTCATATCTGGGGCTCTGCGCTCTGTGCACTGTCTGCTGTGGCGCATTCAGCGCTGCTGTGTCAACAGGAGGAGGCAGGCGGCGGGCCACGCTGTACCCACAGAGCGGGCGGCGGCCACGCTGTACCCACAGAGCGGGCGGCGGCCACGCTGTACCCACAGAGCGGGCGGCGGCCACGCTGTACCCACAGAGCGGGCAGCGGGCCACGCTGTACCCACAGAGCGGGAGGCGGGCCACGCTGTACCCACAGAGCGGGCGGCCCACGCTGTACCCACAGAGCGGGGCGGCGGCCACGCTGTACCCACAGAGCGGGCGGCGGGCCACGCTGTACCCACAGAGCGGGCGGCGGCCACGCTGTACCCACAGAGCGGGCGGCGGGCCACGCTGTACCCACAGAGCGGGCGGCGGGCCACGCTGTACCCACAGAGCGGGCGGCGGGCCACGCTGTACCCACAGAGCGGGCGGCGGCCACGCTGTACCCACAGAGCGGGCGGCGGGCCACGCTGTACCCACAGAGCGGGCGGCGGGCCACGCTGTACCCACAGAGCGGGCGGCGGCCACGCTGTACCCACAGAGCGGGCGGCGGCCAGGCTCGGCGCTCAGCCAGTCACCCTCACCCCTCTGCTCGAGTGTTGGGACCCTCACTTCTCTTCTGGTCCTTGGTGTGTTATATATATTTTTTAAATATATTTTTATTGCCCGGCTGGTGTGGCTCAGCAGTTGAGCATCAACCCAGGAACCAGGAGGTCGCTGGTTCGATTCCCGGTCAGGGCACATGCCCAGGTTGTGGGCTTGATCCCCGGTGGGGGCCGTGCAGAAGGCAGCCAATCGATGACTTTCTCTCATTGATGTTTCTATCTTTCTCTCCCTTTCCCTTCCTCTCTCTCTAAAAATCAATAAAAATATATTTTTTAAAAATACATATTTTTATTGATTTCAGAGAGGGAGAGGAAGAAAGAGATGGAAACACCAATGATGAGAGAGAATCATGGATCGGCTACCCCCTGCATGCCCCCACTGAGGATCGAACCCACAACCCAGGCATGTGCCCTGACCGAGAATCAAACTGTGACCTCCTGGTTCACAGGGTGACACTCAACCACGGAGCCATGCCAGCCAGGCTACGTATTGATGTCAGAGAGGAAGGGAGAGGGAGAGAGAGAAACATCAATGATGAGAGAGAATCATGGATCGGCTGCCTCCTGCACGCCCCCCTCCCCCCTACTGGGGATCGAGCCCACAATTCGGGCATGTGTCCTTGACCGGAGTCGAACCTGGGACCCTTCAGTCTGCAGGCCGACGCCCTATCCACTGGACCACACTGGCCAGGGCTAGCTTGCTATCTTTAATATGGGAGACAGCTGCTGTCGTTGCTCATGGTAACAACGATGATGATAAGTAAATAATGCAAACCCAGTGATCACTATCTACTGACTTGTATTCCTTTAATAACCACGCCAGCTAGCCTTCCAATATCATAACCAACTCACTGAGGAAAACAGCCAGCGTGTTTGAAGTACATCTTCAAGGGGAGACTGGAGGGTTTTCTGAGTATTCCTAGAAATCTTGCTTTTTCTAAAGGAAGATAGCGTTGTTCTGATTATAAAAACAAAACGGACTCAAGCAATACAGAGAAATATGAAGAAGAAAACACACACACCCGATCCCCACACCCAGCGGTCACCACCGGGAGCCACGTGGCAGTCTCTTCCCGGATCCGTCACGCGGCCCCTCCGGACCACTGTCCCCTCCCCCCACCTGCTCGTGCATATGGAGGGCGCTGCGTGGACTGCGCAGGCGTTTTCGCCCTGGTTTTGGGTTCTTCAGCCACTGGAGGGAGGTGGGTGAGGAGGGGGGAGGTGGAGGTGAGAGGTGTTAGTTCCCTGCTGTCCCACCCCCAGCACATCAGCCCCTCGGGTGCCTGTAACCATGCCCCCTCCTCGCACTTGCACCCTCAGGTCTGGGGGTGACCCCAGCTCCCCAGGAGTTACCTTCTCTGCTGCCTTCCATCAGCCCTGCCCACCCTGTGAACCCTCCCAGGACTCAAGTGCCCTCACCTCCTGGTGAGCGTGCCTTGCCCCACGTGGCCCTGACGGACGGATACAAGGTCATGTCCCATTTGAGCCACACCCACACCCACACCCACACCCAGGCGGCGGGTAGCGCATCCTTCGCCTGCTTTCCCCCTCCAGGCCGGACACAAAGCGCCGGGACGCTGGAGGTCGCGTGCCCGCTCTGGCATTGACCGGCTGTGTGACCTGGGTGGGTGACGGCACTCTCAGAGCGCGGCCGCCCCGACCCGTCGGAAGGAGAAGGAGGTGGCATCTGTCCCAGGCCGCCTTGGTGAGATCCGATGAGGTCGCGTCTGCCAAGTGCATTAGCGCTGGGCCTGGCACGCCGCTCTCGGGGCTGAAAGGGACTTTGAAGAGCGATTCCATCTTCCTTAGTGGGAAGCAGGGTCTCCTCCAGGAGCCTTTGCACACGGGAAGGAGATGTGTGACGGGGAGGGAAGGCCATGGGTGACGGGGAGGGGAGGAAGGCCATGGGTGACGGGGAGGGGAGGAAGGCCATGGGTGACGGGGAGGGAAGGAAGGCCATGGGTGACGGGGAGGGAAGGAAGGCCATGGGTGACGGGGAGGGAAGGAAGGCCATGGGTGACGGGGAGGGAAGGAAGGCCATGGGTGACGGGGAGGGAAGGAAGGCCATGGGTGACGGGGAGGGAAGGAAGGCCATGGGTGACGGGGAAGGGAGGCCATGGGTGACGGGGAGGGGAGGAAGGCCATGGGTGACGGGGAGGGAAGGAAGGCCATGGGTGACGGGGAGGGAAGGAAGGCCATGGGTGACGGGGAGGGGAGGAAGGCCATGTGTAACGGGGAGGGAAGGGAGGCCATGCGTGACGGGGAGGGAAGGAAGGCCGTGGGTGATGGGGAGGGGAGGCCATGGTTGACGGGGAGGGAAGGGAGGGCATGTGTAACGGGGAAGGAAGGAAGGCCGTGGGTGACGGGGAGGGAAGGGAGGCCGTGGGTGACGGGGAGGGAAGGGAGGCCGTGGGTGACGGGGAGGGAAGGAAGGCCGTGCGTGACGGGGAGGGAAGGAAGGCCGTGCGTGACGGGGAGGGAAGGAAGGCCATGCGTGACGGGGAGGGAAGGCCATGCGTGATGGGGAGGGAAGGCCATGCATGACGGGGAGGGAAGGCCATGTGTGATGGGGAGGGAAGGCCATGCGTGACCAGGGAGGGAGGGAAGGCCATGCATGACGGGGAGGGGAGGCCATGTGTGACGGCTCCTTTCCATGCAGGGTCCTGGGGCCCCCTGCTCTGCCCAGGCTGCCTTCTCCTGGCACCTCCAGCCAGTATGTCCCAGCTGCCAGCAGGTGGCAGTAGAGAGCCTCCCCCGCCCTGCCTGTGGTTTGGGCCAGTAGACGTGCCTAAGAACTGTATTGGGGTGTTGGTGTTGGGATTTTTTCAGTTACTCAGAAAGCAGTGCTTTAGGACCTGCAGCGCAAGAGCAGGTGTCATTCACGCCCTGCGCACACTCACACTGGCATTGTCCAACACTGCGAGAGCTTTCCCCCCCCCCCCCTCTCTGTCCGCCTTCGCTCCCCCTTTCCCGGAGGAGTCTGCCTGCCTATCACCTCCTTCCTTGACTTAAACACACAGCCGGTGCTCACGGGGCGAACCAAAGCCCTGGCTCAGCAGCGCCGAGGTTTTAAGGAGGAGGTTTGCAGAAACGGTCTCACATCCTGCCCGCCGGTGAGCAGCGTGCCCGGACATTCGGGGGTGCTGGGTGCTGCCCCCGGTGCTCTGGGGGCAATGCAGTCCCTGTGTTTGATGGGAACTCGGGGCCCCTGTTGGAAGGGGCTTTATAATGATACAGCAGCGATCAGTCCCTCGGTAGCGGGTCTTCAGTGGGTGATTTTCACTGCGGTGTCTGATTCTGCATGGAGGTTCCCCAAAGGCCAAAATGCACCAAGACCCAACGTACCACAAACAGCGGAGGTGCCTTCACAACGTAAGGTTTAAAAAGTTAGCTGTCTCATTAGGCGGTCTAGTCGAATCCTAAGAGCACTGTGAGTTTTCAGGGAAATACACTTTTTTTCTTTTTTTTATTGTTTAAAGTATTACAAATAGTAGTACATATGTTGCCTTTCCCCCCGCCCCCAATTGACCTTCCCCCAGCCTCCCCTACCCCCGGCACATGCCCTCACCCCCCTCCCAGTGTCTTGTGTCCATTGGTTGTGCTTACATGCATGCATACAAGTCCTTCGGTTGATCTCTTACCTCCCTCCCCCCCCCCAACTCTCCCCAGCCTTCTTGCTATCATTTGACAGTCTGTTCGATGCTGCTCTGCCTCTGTATCTATTTTTGTTCATCAGGTTATAATGTTCTTTATTATCCATAAATGAGTGAGATCATGTGATATTTATCTTTTCCCCGACTGGCTGATTTCACTTACCATAATGCTCTCCAGGTCCATCCACGCTGTTGCAAATGGTAAAAGTTCCTCCTTTTTTACCGCAGCGTAGTATTCCACTGTGTAGATGTCCCACAGTTTTCTGATCCAGTCACCTGCTGATGGGCACTTAGGCTGTTTCCAGATCTTAGCTATGGTGAATGGTGCTGCTATGAACATAGGGTGCATATATCCTTTCTGATGGGTGTTTCTAGGTTCTTGGGATATATTCCTAGGAGTGGGATCACTGGGTCAAATGGGAGTTCCATGTTTAGTTTTTTGAGGAAACTCCATACTGTTCTCCACAGCGGCTGCACCCGTCTGCATTCCCACCAGCAGTGCACGAGGGTTCCTTTTTCTCCGCCTCCTCGCCAGTGCTTGTTGTGTGTTGATCTGCTGATGATAGGAAATACGTTTTTTTAAAAGCCCCATTTTTACATATAATCAGAGGTGCGATCGATTTGACGACTTGCCACAGGAAGGGTTTCATGTCTCCCCTCGTGCGCTGTGCTGTGTCCTGTGAGGAGGGGCTCCGAGGCCGTGTTCCAGTCTGTCCTTTCGGGGGCAGCCGTGAGCTTCAAGCACACGGTGGGTTTCTGAGCGTTCTGCCCCCGGAGCTGCCACGGATTCCTGGCTCTGCGTTTTCTTTGAGGATTTCCGCTTCTCCGTGTTTTAAATATATCTTATTGATTTTTTACAGAGAGGAAGGGAGAGGGATAGAGTTAGAAACATCGATCAGCTGCCTCCTGCACGCCTCCTACTGGGGATGTGCCCGCAACCAAGGTACATGCCCTTGACCGGAATCGAACCCGGGACCCTTCAGTCCGCAGGCCGACGCTCTATCCACTGAGCCACACCGGTTAGGGCTTCTCCGTGTTTGAGAAACACGTTTGAGGAACGTGCCCTGTCTGTACCCAGCCGCGTGGCTTAAGGAGCGAGCGTGCAGCGATCGATAGAGTTGGCATCTGGTGTTAACAGCTCACAGACGCCTCAGGCACAGTGGCCGGTCCACTCCAGGTCGTAGGTGGAGGCGGTTGGACTGAGACTGCCAAGCTGCTACGTGGGGGTGCTGGGACCCAGGCCCCACAGCCCGGCCAGAAGCCTGCACTGAGCCCGCCTCTCTCCGCCTCTGACGCGCTCGCCGTGTTCCCTCCGCCCCTTTGCCTGATCCGCGTCCCCTTCAGCAACAGGAGCAGCGTGTGCCGCGCAGTCCTCACCCCCCTGGCAGCAAGCCCGCGGTGTCTCTCCTGAGTGAATGCCCCGAGCGATCTGACCTCCCTGAGCCCGGAGCCTCAGTTTCCTCATCTGTGAAATGGGGATGCGAACCCCCTCACCCCAGCCTCACCAGGCAGATGCGCTGCCCGGCGGTTCCTGTCACCTTCCGTCCCCGGGGCTGGCGTGGTGCCTGGCACGCGTGGGCACTAACACGTGTTCATGTCTCTGCTCACCTCCCCCACACGCTGGACTTGGGATCAGCATCAGGTGCCGCCGCGACGGTCTGAACAGATGGCCCCACGGATGGAGTCGGGAGCTAAGGCATATGTGGCTGAGAGCCTTACTGCTTCGCTGTCCGTTCTCGCTCGCACGGTAAACGGAACTGAGATCGGCATATCTCAGGGGAGAGACCACAGCTCTGCTCCCAGGAGCAGGCAGGGGATTCCTCCCTGTGGGGGGTGGCGTTCTCGCGGCATCGGATGGGGCCGCTCACACCAACCTGCACGGGCAGGGTGCGCAGATGGCCAGAGAGCTGAGGTGTGTTTTGCTATCACTGTTGGGATGCGAGGGGTCTGGCAGGCCTGGGGAACGCATGGCAGGAGCAGGGGCTGCAGGTGGGAGACCCTGGGGTGGGGTTGGGATAGTTTTATATATTTTTATTGATTTCAGAGAGGAGGGGAGAGGGAAGAGAGAAATAGAAACATCAGTGATGAGAGGATCATTGATCGGCTGCCTCCTGCACGCCCCCTACTGGGGCTGGAGCCGGCAACCCATGCATGTGCCCTTGGCCGGAATCAAACCTGGGACCCTTCAGTCCCCAGGCCGACGCTCTATCCACTGAGCCACACCAGCCAGGGCAGCATTTCTTAATTAAGAAAGAAAAGCTTTCCTAATGAATGGGATGAGCATAGAAGGCGGCATCCGCGCCCGGGGCTGCAGAGCTCACTGGCATCGTCGAGGTCAGTGTTCGTGGGGTGGGCACTGTGAGTAGCTGCCTCCCGTGGATGAGAAGGTGGGGGCCCCAGAGGGGTGGCTGCACCCGGCTGCACCTCAGGAACGGCCCCAGGCCCTGCCCGCCACCCTGGACGGCCACCAGAGGGCGCTGGCGTTCAGAGCCAGCTCCAAGTGCACAGGCCGGTGTTGCCGGCAGCGTTGGGGCTAAGTTTCCGGAAGGTGAGCTGGCAGTTTGGATGCAGAGCCCCGGTGGGAGCCAGCAGGGCCTGGGGAGAGCGGCCGGCACACCACCCCGAGACGGCAGGACAGGCGGCCTGGGGTGAGCACTTCGGCACTGGGGGTTACAGGCCTGATGCCGCGGGGCTGCTGGGCTCCGGCTGGGCCTGTAAGCAGGTGCAGGACTGGCACCGGGTGGCTCTCGCACATGGTGCTGGTCCCAGCGTCCTCTCTAACGGGCCTCTGGTGCCTGGAAGGGACCCGTGCTAGGGGCTGACAGAGCATGCTAGGGGCCCGGTGCACGAAATCAGTGCTGGGGGCTCGGCCCTCGCAGCCACAGCTTCGTCAGAATGTTGACCGGAAGATTGTTCGGATGGTCCTTCCGCTGTTCAGCCGTCCAGTCTAATTAGCATATTACGCTTTTATTATCATAGATGTGCGTGGCCCAGGGTTTTCTCCTGCCCTCGCTGAGTTTTGACTTTGCATTGGGTTTCCTTGGGTCTTGGGTCAGTGGGGATGGCGAGTGCAAGGGGAGCAGGTTAGGCCTGCACGTGAGTTTCACGCCCCGTCGGCCATCGCCTGTGGGCTGAGAGATGGAAGTGTGCGGGGGGTGGAGAGAGGGGGGCAGGGAACATGCATGTGGTGATGGTGGCACCGGGAGGACTTCAAGGGTGATGACAGATGGACGGAGCCAGCAAGGCACACGCTGTGTTTCAGGAGGTTCACCACGCAGCAGGAGCAGCTATCGCAGTCCTGTGGGTTGGGGTCTCACAGCAGCACCCCAAATAGGGTGCCAGGACCCCTGCCGTCACCTGGGAGCCCCACCGCCATTCTTCTTCTTGGCTCACAGTGGTGGCGCTCACTTAGAACAAGCAGTCATGCAAGGCCGTTTCCTCCGTCACGTTTTTGTCCCATAATGTCAGCCATAGACCGTGGAGTTAACAACATGGGATGTCACGCTAGGCCTGACCCACTTGGAGGAAAACCCTCGCCTCCCGGGCTTCTCCGACTAGCATGCTGCTTCCGTCCCGGCCTGAGGGGTGGCCCAGAACACTGGCCCCAGGAAATGGCCCGTCGGTGGGGCAGACTATAAATATTTCTCTCTTTTTCACGTCCATCGCGGCTAGAGAGCAGTCCGGTTCCTGAGTAGGGGCGACAGGGGATTGAGAAAATGAAAGAGACAGACACAAATACAGTAGGGAAAGCTGGGGCCGGGTGGGACCACTGTCCTCTGATGGAGAGACGGGGACTCAGAGCCAATACAGGACAGTTTATTTTATACAGCAAAAATCAGGAAGTTTCACTAAATCCCAAGACAAAGGAGATTATGTGCATTCTTGTGGCTTCTTTGTAACAGTCACTTCTGGGTGGGCCTGGATAATTGTGTTTGTTCCTGGTGCTTGGCTAGATTTAGATAATGAAACCCACCCCCTGGCGCCTGAGCTGAAGGTCTGGCTGACAACATGCCTGCCTCTGGCAAGGTGTTTCCAGGACGTGGCTCTGCTAATGCCACTGGATTCAGCCGACAATAATTAAAGAAACGCTCACGTGCCTTCCCAGGCGCTCTCTACAGCAGACACACGCGAACCGGCGGCAGCACAAGGTGGACGCCAGGAGGCCGTCATGACAGCGCAGGAGTGACGAGAGCAGAGGGGCCAGATCCGTTCCAACCCGAGTGCTTTGAGGATGTTACTTGCTCACTCTCACGTCTCCTTTTCCGTCCTCCCCGCTGCCAGCAGGCAGGCGCTCTCAAGTCCCACCTTCTCTCTCTGGTGTCCTGACGCTGGTGGAAACCCTGACTGTCCCCCGGTTTCCTCTTGGTACCTTTGCCTCTGATAAAAGATTGTGGTGAAGGACACGTGACCTGGATCCACCTCCTCACAGACGTTTAAGCGTCAGCGCAGGCAGGGTTAACTGAGCCAGCGCTGCACAGCGACTTTCCCTGTGCGTTTGGCTGCTTGAGATCCCTCATTGCGGGGGTGGGTCGTGCAGTGTCGGTCCCTCTGCCACCGGCTCATTTCCGTCACCCGCTGTGCTCAGGGCTCTTCTGCGTTGTACCCATGCAGCGTTTTCCCCTTTTCCGTGGCCGAGTCCTATTCCTTTGCGCATCACATCTTGTTGGTGCGTTGATTCTGTCGATGGGCTTTCAGGCTGCTCCCACCTCGTGGCTATTGCGACTCATGCGGCCGTGACCGTGGTGTGCAACTCTCTCTCCAAAACCCCCATTTCCCTTCTTCTGGATCCATACCCAGAAGTGGCTGTACCTTTTCTGTTCCCAGCAGCAGTGCGAGGGTCCGCCTTTCTCCCTATCCTCACCCACATTGATTCCGTTTTGGGGTGGGGGGGGGGATAAATGGACATCCTAACCGGTGTGAAGTGATACTTGAGGTATTAATGAACATTTTCCTGATGATTACTGATGTTGAGCGTTTGTCCAGGTACCTGTCGGACATTTTTTTGGTGGGGGGGTTTTGGAGGGAAGTGTCTAAGTCCTTTGTCCATTTTTTAAATTGGGCTAATTTGTGTGTTTTTTAAAAAAATATATTTTTATTGATTTCAGAGAGGAAGGGAGAGGGAGAGAGAGAAACATCAATGCTGAGAGAGATTCATGGACCGGCTGCCTCCTGCACGCCCCACACTGGGGATCGAGCCCACAACCTAGGCATGTGCCCTTGGCTGGAATCGAACCCGGGACCTTTCAGTCCACAGGCCGACACTCTATCCACTGAGCCACACCAGCCAGGGATTAATTTGGGTTTTGCTCTTGAGCTGTAGGGATCTCGTCCACGTTAGCTACCTCGTCTCCATGCCCCTCTCTGATGGAATCATGTCTTCCACTCAGCCTGGCCCTCCCGCCCTAGGACTCCTGCCCCACAGTCTGCTCCTCCCACCTTCCCATGGTTTCCAAAATACACTCAGACCCAACCTACACACGTCCATAAGAGCCCAGGTCAAGTCAGGGCTCCCCGAGGCCTCTCCTGGCCATAGCCAGCCACCCCCTCTGCTGCAGTCTCTGTGCTTCTTTTTTATATATATAACTAGAGGCCCGGTGCACGAAATTCGTGCACGGAGGGGGGGTTGTCCCTCAGCCCAGCCTGTACCCTCTCCAATATGGGACCCCAGTGGGATCGCCTAAACGGGGAGTCGGACATCCCTCTCACAATCCAGGACTGCTGGCTCCCAACTGCTTGCCTGCCTGCCTTCCTGATTGCCCCTAACCGCTTCTGCCTGCCAGTCTGATCACCCCCTAACCACTCTGCTGCCAGCCTGTTTGCCCCCAACTTCCCTCCTCTGCCGGCCTGGTCACCCTTAACTGCCCTCTCCTGCAGGGTTGATCACCTCCAACTGCCCTCCCTTGCAGGCTTGGTCCCTCTCAACTGCCCTCCCTTGCAGGCCGGGTGCCTCCGAAATGCCCTCTCCTGCTGGCCATCTTGTGGTGGCCATCTTGTGTCCACATGGGGGCAGGATCTTTGACCACATGGGGCAGCTATATTGTGTGTTGCAGTGATGATCAATCTGCATATTACTCTTTTATTAGATAGGATAGAGGCCTGGTGCATGGGTGGGGGCCAGCTGGTTTGCCCTGAAGGGTGTCCTGGATCAGGGTGGGGTTCCCTTGGGGCGTGGGGTGGCCTGAGCGAGGGACCTGTGGTGGTTTGCAGGCCGGCCATGCCCCCTGGCAACCCAAGCGGAGGCCCTGGTATCTGGAATTTATTTTCCTTCTACAATTGAAACTTTGTAGCCTGGAGCGGAGCCAAGCCTGGGGCTCCCTCCGAGGCCGGCAATCATTTCTGTTGGGGTTATAATTGAAACTTTGTTGCCTTAAGTGGGTGGGCCCAGCCAGGATGTGCGGAAAGCTTTGCTTCCCCTGTTGCCGGCAGCAACCCTGGCCTGCTCTCTCAAGCTCCATTCTGCCGCCATTTGTTTGAATTTGTTTACCTTCTATAATTGAAACTTTGTAGCTTGAGTGGAGGCTTAGGCCTGGCAAGGGCAGGCGGAAAGCTTGGCTTCCTCTGTTACCTAGGAAACCTTGCTCTCTGTGACTGTAGCCATCTTGGTTTGGGTTAATTTGCATGCTCACTCTGATTGGATGGTGGGTGTGGCTTATGGGCGTGGCTTGTGGGTGTGTTGGAGGTATGGTCAATTTGCATATTTGTCTATTATTAGGTAGGATGTGCCTATTTTTAAAAAATATATTTTAGCCGAAACCGGTTTGGCTCAGTGGATAGAGCGTCGGCCTGCGGACTCAAGGGTCCCGGGTTCGATTCCGGTCAAGGGCATGTACCTTGGTTGCGGGCACATCCCCAGTAGGGGGTGTGCAGGAGGCAGCTGATCGATGTTTCTCTCTCATCGATGTTTCTGACTCTCTATCCCTCTCTCTTCCTCTCTGTAAAAAATCAATAAAATATATTTTAAAAAAAAAAAATATATATATATATATATATATTTTATTGATTTTTTACAGAGAGGAAGGGAGAGGGAGAGAGAGTTAGAAACATCGATCAGCTGCCTCCTGCACACCTCCCACTGGGGGTGTGCCCACAACCAAGGTACATGCCCTTGACCGGAATCGAACCCGTGACCCTTGAGTCTGCAGGCCGACGCTCTATCCACTGAGCCACACCGGCCAGGGCCTCTCTGTACTTCCTGACTCGCTTTTGAGTAAGAGGCAGAGACTGTGCCTGGCTTTGGGGTGGAGATGACACGGGCGTGCTTTAGGTTAACTGACCTTCACCACCTCCCTCCCCAGGACTTCCCAAGCCACCTTGCCGGGGGTAGAGCTGCTCGGTGGACCTTCGTGGGCTCTGCCACGGGGAGCACGTGGAGGGGGCGGGGTCTGAGTGCGCAAGCCGCTGGCCACCCCAAGGGAGAAAGATGAGCCGGCCGGAGCTGAGATGGGCCTAGACAGCAGGTGTGCACGGCAAGGTCGTGACGGTCACATGACGGCATGCCCTGCTGGGCTCCGGCAGACGGGGTGGCAGGTGTGTGCTGGGAGCCAGAGAGCAGCTGCGCTCACCTCGCTGTTCTGCAGGTCGTCAGCACAGCTGCGGAGAGTGGGTCCCCCTCTCCTCGGAACACCCCGTTCCAGAGAGTTCTCGGCTCCCATGCGTGTCCTGGCCAGTAGGGCTGAGGAGTGACCCGTCCACGCTGCGCTGGAGGTCAGCCAGGAGCCCCGGGGCAGCCTTCAGGGGGCCCAGGCCCCGGACAGGAAGGCTGGGCCGACAGGATGGAGTGTCCCCAGAGTCTGAGGACACCGGGTCGGACATGTGACATGGCTCTTGATCTCCATCCACTCCCTGCCAGCGGCTGCAGGGCCCTTTCCTGGGCCTTCCAGATCCGTGGTTCCCCCCCGCCCCCGTGACCTCCATCCTCCTGCATGGATGCCCCACGCCTCTCACAGCGCTGGGAGCTCCTGCCTGCCACCCCGAGCCCAGCTGTCTGCTATGTTCGGATGATGCTGTGGCCATTTCCGGTCCCTCTGTGCCCCAGAGGGATCCAGCCGTGGGCTGGTTCTGCGGCCTCGATCGTGTCCTTTTGGAATGGCCCCAGGAGGTCAAAGCCTGCCCTCAAGTGGACCGGGGACGGCTGACCACCTGTTCCAGCTTTCTTTCTTTTTTTAAAAAATATATTTTATTGATTTTTTACAGAGAAAAAGGGAGAGGGACAGAGAGTTAGAAACATCGATGAGAGAGAAACATCCATCAGCTGCCTCCTGCACACCCCAACCTGGGGATGTGCCTGCAACCAAGGTACATGCCCTTGACCAGAATCGAACCCGGGACCCTTCAGTCCGCAGGCTGATGCTCTATCCACTGAGCCACACCGGTCAGGGCTGGTCCAGCTTTCTTATGCCCTCCTCCGCCTCCTCCAGGGGTCACATCCTGGGATATACCCCCCCCCCCCCCCACTGGGCCGGTGTGTAGGATCACCCAGATGCTTAAACAAAGAAAGGAAGAAACAGGATCGTCGGCCCTGTCCCTGGCATCACTGAGCTCGGTTGTGGCTGGGCTGGGTCTGACGTTTATGCGATGACCCTGTACCTGCGATCAGGACACGGAGCCCTGGCAGGCGGGGGATGGGCCTGCTGAGGAGCCGGTTGTGTTTCTTTCCTCCTTTGTCCGACCTGGGCCTCGTGGGTTTTAGAGTGATCACGCGTTTCCTTAGACATCAGACAGAGAAAGTTGTCGCGAAAAACAACACGCAGGCTTCACAGGGGTCCGTCTTTCCGAAGCCGTTCACCCCCATCTATGCGTTCCTCTTCCCCACAGGCGGCCTGGACCTCATCTTCATGCCGGGTCTCGGGTTCGACAAGCAAGGCCACCGGCTGGGCCGGGGCCGGGGCTACTACGACGCCTACCTGAGGCGCTGCGAGCAGCACCAGCGGGCGAAGCCCTACACCATGGCCTTGGCGTTCAAGGAGCAGATCTGCGCCCAGGTCCCCGTGGACGAACATGACGTGAAGATAGACGAAGTCCTCTACGAAGACACCCCCTGAGTCCCGACGCGCGGGGTCCGGGCCTGAGAGAGGGGCACACAGGAGACGTGCGTGTCCCGTCAGGGGGCAGTCAGAATCGCACCCCACCAGGAACACGGGCTGCATTGTAGTAATGATTATAAGATACATAACCCCAAACCACCTTTAAAAATGAATAGAGCTGCCCTGGCCGGTGTGGCTCAGTGGATAGAACATCGGCCTGCGGATTGAAAGGTCCCAGGTTCGATTCCCAGGTTGCGGGCTCGATCCCCAGTGTGGGGCGTGCAGGAGGCAGCTGATCCATGATTCTCTCTCATCATTGATGTGTCTCTCTCTCCCTCTCCCTTCCTTTCTGAAATCAATAAAAAATACTTTTTAAAAAATTAATAGAGCTTTTGGTGGCTGTGATGCTTGGGAGGTCCGGCTGGGCCGAAGACGTTGGATCTCATTGTCCTCCCAGCGATTCAACCCACCCCTGAAGGCCCTCAATAAAACCGATTAATCCCAAAATGAAATTAAATGAATAGACTTGGGTACGGTAGAACATGAATTAAAATGGAGGCCCTCATCATAGGATTTTGAGCTTAATTTCCCGGTGCGAACATGACTAGTCCATCTCTCTGCTGTTCACTGTAAGTAAATTATTAAGGTAATTATATGTGTAATATCTTACCATTGCCCCCCCCCACACCACTCCCATATATGCCCTCACCCCCCCAGAGTTTTGCGTCCATCTTATATGCATGCATACAAGTCCTTTGATTGATCTCTTATCTTCCCCACCTCTCCCTTTCCTGCTGTAATTTGACAGACTTTTGATGCTTTACTGCCTCTGTATCTATCTTTTTGTTCAAGTTTTTAATGTCGAAGATCATGACTAGTCTTATTTCACTCTCTGCAATGTTGCTGCTGTAAGTAAATAATATTCCATTGGTAAGTAAATCTGAGGAAGTGTGCTCTGACTCAGGGAGGGAGGAAAGGTGAACTCCCGGGAGCAGGCGCTGTCCAGGGTCCTGCCGTGGCCCGGCCGCCTTGGCAGGTATGTGCACGCTCACCATGACGAGTGATGTGTTGGTGTTGGCTTCATGCACAGGGATCCTCAAGAATATTACTGCTCACACTTTCATAGCTAACCGGACTTACTGTGGGGTGTTTCAGATATATATATATATACACTGAGTGGCCAGATGATGATGATCTCTGGATGCACAATAATCTGGCCATTCTGTGTATATCCTTCCTATATAATAAAAGGCTAATATGCAAATTGTCCCCTTGACCAGGAGTTCGACCAGCAGGCAGGCCGGCCAACCACCCATGTCCCCTCCCTCTGGCCAGGCTGGCCGGACCCCACCCATGCACGAATTCATGCTCCGGGCCTCTAGTGTGTGTGTGTGTGTGTGTGTATATAGATATAGATATATATAGAGATAGATAGATATAGATATAGATAGATATAGATATAGATATATACACTGAGTGGCCAGATTATTATAAGTTCATAGATCATAATAATCTGGCCACTCAGTGTATATATTTTTTGGATGAGTTAATGGAATACATTCAGGATATTTTCATCCATACTCTTTGAATGATAGCTTATGATTTGATGTTTTAGGTCAGTGATGGGCAACCTTTTGAGCTTGGTGTGTCAAACTTCGCCATAAAACTGAGCATAACTCAGGTAGTGTGTCACTTTGAGGAAAAAACTAACTCCAAGACTCTAGTCTCAAATGTTTCATCCTCAGGAGCAGCAAATGTTTCATCCTCGGCATGCGGCCGCGTGTCATCAGAAATGGCTACACGTGTCAGTGCTGACACGCGTGTCATAGGTTCGCCATCACTGTTTTAGGTACAAAAGTTTAAAAAAAAAAAAAAGCCCTTTAAAAATGTCCACTGACCTCACGTGGGACTTTCCCAGCGCAGGGTGCACAGTGGGAGGCGGGAGGGACACCGTTACTGTGAGCTGCGAGGTCATGTGACCGTGCTGCTTACACGTCGGAGGGGTGACTTCAACCGTGAGGTCAGGTGCAACGCTCACAGCGCTGACTGGCGATGGGTCCGAACTGGGTAAGCAGTCAAAGCTCTGAGCCGCTGCAGGTCTGGAAGCTTTAGCTCCTCCTGCCAAAGGGGGTGTCACACGCCCCTCCCCAGCCTCTCCCATGCAGGCAGGTGCTGAGGCTCAGGGATTGAGGGCTGCAGGGTCTCCCTGGATGGGGGGCCTTCCCCAGGGTCCCCTCGTGGGCCGTGGGCCCTGTGCAGAATGTGAAAAGCCACGGCCAGCATGGCTCTCGGGCTCAAAGGCTTGGAGAAAGAGCTGACGCACAAATTGACACACAAGACAAGAAATATTAATTTGGAATTGTGGGGGGAACCCAGGGAAAGCTTAACTGGAATAGTCAAGGTCCACTGAGTCCCTGTTGCCAGCTGCTTTTATTTACTAGAATACACAATTGCCTTTTAGGAATGCAAACAGACATATCAATGGTAATGTTTAGTAAACAGTAAGATTATCAGGTTTGGGGGAGTTTGCTTTAGGCCAGTAGTCGGCAAACGCATTAGTCCACAGAGCCAAATATCAACAGCACAACGATTAAAATTTCTTTTGAGAGCCAAATTTTTTAAACATAAACTTCTTCTAACGCCACTTCTTCAAAATAGACTCGCCCAGGCCGTGGTATTTTGTGGAAGAGCCACACTCAAGGGGCCAAAGAGCCGCATGTGGCTCGCGAGCCGCAGTTTGCCGACCATGGCTTTAGGCCATTGAGTCAGCAGTAGGTAATAAAATGCAAATTCACCCTGTAAATATCAAAGGAGTTCAAACTCAGCTTTCTGGTGGACTCCTCGCATTTATATTAATTACTGTTGATCTTGGTTTCCAGCGGCAGAGGACGTTGGGAAGGGGAAAGCCACCCTGGCGACGCAGGTGGTGACCCTGAACTTGTGATCAGGGCACAGGCAGAGGCCGGCCAGGGCCCGGAGCCGGGAAACGAGGAGCCACAGTGAGGGTGTCGGGTTAGGGGGCCGTGCAGGAGGGGGGGCCGGCAATGAAACGCGCACAGAACACGGGTGAGTGCTGGGCCCCGTGTCCACGGCGGCTGCCCGACTGTGGTCTGTGGCTGATTTCACGGGAAAGGAAACTGTCAAGTGCTGGTCCACGTAACATACCAGTCAGAGCAGCACGTGTTGATCACAGAGCCCTGCAGAGGGGTGGGCCGGCGGGCAGGCGGGGTGGCTCCGTGGCGGCTCATGTCCTGGTCCCAGCTTTTCTCTTCTCTCCGAGATCATGGGGAAACGCGTTCATCGCATTGCACTGCGATCGCGTGTTTACATGCCACTCTCTCCACCAGCCCACAAGCTCCTCGTGGGCAAATTCTCTGCTAATTGTATGGTTTGCCCCAGTCCCCACCACAGGCCCCACCCACAGCACAGCCAGCCACTTCCTGCTGAAGGGATGGGCCCGCGTGCGTGTCGCTGTGGCTTCGGAAGCTTTCTCGGAGGGAGAAGCCGAATGTACTGGCTGAGGCTGGCACGCTCAGCAGAGGGTGCCCGGCTGCCCCATCGCCAAAGGACAGGGTGGCATCGAGCCTCAGGGGCCGAGGCCGGTGGCAGGAACCCCTGACGTTTCCCCAGGGCCCATCAGGGTGTGTCCCCCCAACGGCAGGCTGGTTTGCTGGCCAGTTCTTGTTCCCCGTGAGCACAGTTGGCCAGACGTGCCAGCGGGCCTTCCAGCCAGGGCCTGGCGGAGACAGAGCCGGCACACTGCAGAACCCGCCAGTCACCGGGGAGATGGGAGGGGACAGGGTCCTGCTCTGGCCAGAGCCCCTCCTGGACCGCAGGAGGCCAGGGAAACGGAAGTGCGTTTATTACGTATACTAGAGGCCCAGTGCACGAAATTCGTGGGGGGGGCGGTGTCCCTCATCCTGGCCTGCCCCTCTCCAATCCAGGACATCCCTCTTGCAATCCGGGACTGCTGGCTCCTAACTGCTCACCTGCCTGTCTGCCTCATTGCCCTAACCACCTCTGCCTGCTGGCCTGATGCCTCTGACTGCTCCCCTGCTGGCCTGATCCCCCTAACTGCTCCCTGGCCGGCCTGATCACCCCCTAACTGCTCCCCTGCCAGCCGACCTGATTGCCCCTAACCACCTCTGCCTGCTGGCCTGATCACCCCTAACTGCCTCTGCCTGCCAGCCTGATCGCCCCCTAACTGCTCTCCTCTGCTGGCCTGATCGCCCCCAACTGTTCTCCCCTCCCAGCCTAACCACCCCTAACCTCCTCTGCCTTGGCCCCCGACCATGGCTTTGTCCAGAAGATGTCTGGTCTAATTAGCATATTACCATTTTATTAGCATAGATTAGCGTATGCGCATTTCCCACCTCTGTGAGGATCACTGTGCCCTCTTATAGGGGGAAGCAGGCCAAGGTCCTAGTCCAAGTGAGTGGCGGCTCAGGGTCTGAACCAGGATTTCCCAGCCCCTGCTCTTTCACTGCCCTGCACTCCCATGATCCTTTGGGAGGGAGTACCCCTGGCTCTCTTCCTGAGCCTCCCGGGAGCTCTCCAGGATCCCCGGGGCCGCCAGCTCAGTCGGGGCCTGGCTGCTTGAGTTCCCTCCTAGCCTGAGCCCACAGCCTCCGCTGGGCGTGGGGCAGGTTTGAGGCTGGGAAGCCGGGGAGAGGGCTGCTGGCCTCGCCTGTGTCTCTCCTTCTCTTGGATTCTTCACTCGCCGGCGTCTGCCAAGCACAGCTTCTCGGCTCTTGGGATTCTTTTAAGAGTCAGCAAGTGCTTGAAGGCACAGCCGTGCCCAGCAGCAGGCCCGCCTCTGTGGTTTCCTCTCTCTGTGATCCCGGTGGCCTCCCCACATAGGATAGCTCTCTGATGTTCCTAAGCAGAACTTCATTTTTTTATTTTTAAAAATATATTTTATTGATTTTTTACAGAGAGGGATAGAGAGTTAGAAACATCGATCAGCTGCCTCCTGCACGCCCCCCACTGGGGATGTGCCCACAACCAAGGTACGTGCCCTTGACCGGAATCGAACCTGGGACCCTTCAGTCCAAAGGCCCATGCTCTATCCACTGAGCCACACTGGTCAGGGCTTTCCTCCTCCTTCTTCCAGAATCCGGGCCGGGCCTGCAGCGGTCTCGTACCCACTCCCTCTGTTGCTCTGTGCTCAGCTCTCTGCAGAGCTGCCTCTCAGCAGCCTGTGGCTCAGACAGAGGGTAGAGTTGTCAGATTCCCTTTTTCCGGCCACAGAGCAAGACCAGTCTCCCGAGGCCTCCGGGTTGGCATGATGGGCCCCATCCCGGGTTCCCACTGTCCCAACCCCCGGGCTGTCCAGCAGGCACCCCTCAACTCCGCCCAAGGAGAGAGAAAAGGACCCGACAGGGTCATTAATAAGGGACACAAGTCGCCGCTCACACGCGAGAGAGACTTAGTTCCATGTGTCCTCCAGGACACGTGAATGAGAGACCGTGTGAGCGATGAAAGCTGGCCAGGACGGCGATGTTTGGGTGCGAACCATGACGCAGGACGTGGGCACTCACATATTGCTGCGGGAGTGTAAGTCCTTCAGAGCCGTTTGGCAAAATGGGACAAAAATCTACTTTTCCACGACGCGCAGGCATTTATATCCGTGAAATAAGCGTGAGCTGTTTGCAGAGGGTTTGGCCCAGGTTGTCAGCGTGGGCAGCTTGTCTAGGGGCACACGGTACCATCCGGGGCCACATTCAGGCAATAGACAGGAGGGACTGGTAGTCCAGTCGGCCACTGAAAATCGTCGACAGATTCTTTTTTTTTTTAATATACTTTATTGATTTTTTTTTTACAGAGAGGAAGGGAGAGGGATAGAGAGTCAGAAACATTGATGAGAGAGAAACATCGATCAGCTGCCTCCTGCATGCCTCCTACTGGGGATATGCCCGCAACCAAGGTACATGCCCTTGACCAGAATCGAACCCGGGACCCTTCAGTCCGCAGGCCGACGCTCTATCCACTGAGCCAAACGGGTTAGGGCTCGTCAACAGATTCTTAAAGAGAAGGATTGTTCAAGTCCTAAATCTTAGAAAGAAACAGGTTACAACTTCTGTGCCACAATAATTGCATTTGTGGAAAGAAAATCAATGAAACAATATGTACTGACATGGCTACAGCTCATGTTTTATCAGACACCAAGATCTAAGAAACACTTATTAAAAAAGAGAGAGAGAGCCCGGCCGGCATGGCTCCGTAGTTGAGCGTTGACCTAGGAACCAGGAGGTCAGGGTTCGATTCCCAGTCAAGGGCACATGCCCGGGTTGCGGGCTCCATCCCCAGTGGGGGGCGTGCAGGAGGCAGCCAATCCTTGATTCTCTCTCATCATTAATGTTTCTCTCTCTCTCCTTCCTTCTCCCTTCCTCTCTGAAATCAATCGTATTCTATATAATAAAAGGCTAATATGCAAATCAACCTAATGCTGGAATGACCGGTTGCTATGATGTGCACTGACCACCAGGGGGCAGACACTCAATGCAGGAGCTGCCCCCTGGTGGTCAGTGTGCTCCCACAGGGGGAGTGCCGCTCAGCCAGAAGCTGGGGAGTGCAGTGGAGGTGGCGGGAGCCTCTCCCACCTCTGCAGCAGCACTAAGGATGTCCGACTGCTGTGGTGGGGAGCGGGCCTAAGCCAGCAGTCGGACATCCCTCGAGGGTCCCGGACTGCGAAAAGGTACAGGCCCGACTGAGGGACCTTCCCCCCCAGCGCCCCAGTCGAGTCCACAAATTTCGTGCACCAGGCCTCTAATAAAAATATATATATATTTTTAAAAATATATTTTATTGATTTTTTACAGAGAGAAAGGGAGAGGGATAGAGAGTTAGAAACATCGATGAGAGAGAAACATTGATCAGCTGCCTCCTGCACATCCCCTACTAGGGATGTGCCCACAACCAAGGGGACACAGATTGGAGAGAGTACAGGCCTGGCTGAGGAACACCCCCCTCCCCCGTGCACGAATTTCATGCACCAGAGCATTGGCCTGCAGACTGAAGGGCCACTAGTCATTGATGTTTTTGTCTCTCCCTCTCCCTTCCTCTCTGAAATCAATAAAAATATTTATATTTTTAAAAAATAAAAATAAAAATGGCACACATTGCATGTTGAACAAAGTCAGCATTCTAGGTTGGAATAGAAGAAGGAGGGGATGGGTGTCGGCAGGGCCCCCAGCATGGTTCATGCAGCAAGGATGAAAGGCAACAGGATGGGGACCGTGGGGGGTGGGGAGGTGAGCGCGCCGGCCCCCAGCCGCCCAGGAGGGGCTCTTTCTAAGCTGAAACGTCACTCCAGGACCTTCTATCTCCATCTCCCTCTAAATGGGTCTTTCTGGACTCAGCCAGCACCAGCCTGTGTCCCGTGGCTCTCATCTCTCCCCTCCTCCGAATCTCCTTCTTGACAAACGCCCGATGCACGAGACCGTAACAGCTTCCTTTATAAACAATCCTTTCTGGCTGTTTAGGGGAGAAAAAAAAAAGGAAGGATAATTAAAAAATACATAATTACCCAGAGACGGCATTCCGCTCCCAACAGGGACCTCTGTCCTGGAGCACTCGCCGAGGCCTCTCCCGAGAAGCCTGTGAGCCAATATCATGGGGGACTTGCTCTCCGAATGAGTGATGAGAAGGGGGTTCCCGGCTCCTTTGGTCTAATTGCTCATTCTCAGGGAGACAGAGTCGACAGGGAAGACGGGGTGCAGGGATTTAAAGGAGCCCTAGCCCTCGCCGGTGTGGCTCCGTGGACAGAGCATCGGCCTGTGGACAGAAGGGTCCCGGGTTTAATTCCGGTCAAGGGCATGTACCTGGGTTGCAGGCTCCTCCCTGGCCGGGACCCTGGCGGAGGCGCATGCAGGAGGCAATCCATCCATGTGTTTCTCTCACATCGATGTTTCTATCTGTCTCTCCCTCTCTCTTCCTCTCTTTCTAAATCAATGGGGAAATACCCTCAGGTGAGGATTAATAAAATAAATAAAAAAGGAGCGGAGGGGTGGGAAATTGCCACGCCACGCTCCCCGCTCTGTAAAGCCCCCTGGGGGTGGGGGGAGAGGTGTCCCCTGGGCACAGTCCCCCAGCAGAGGGGCTGAAGGGGACGCCGAGGAGGGTGTAGGATTGCTGCAGGCGCTCCAGTGAGGAGCTGCTCTGGAAGTGGCCGGCAGATAGAGTCCCCACTTCCCTTGGCTGCACACCTGTCCGGGGAATCCTGGGGCTCTGCCAGGCTCCCCCTCCTGCTGTCCTGAGGACGTCTGGGCTTCCCAGGAGGCCCAGAGAGAGGCGTCTTGGACTAAGGCCTGATTGTAGGCAAAAGGATCGAGATGTTGCAA
The DNA here is from genome assembly GCA_025583905.1 of Ia io. Lineage (NCBI taxonomy): Eukaryota > Metazoa > Chordata > Mammalia > Chiroptera > Vespertilionidae > Ia > Ia io. Next base: position 29,711,639 of record JAJQQW010000024.1, read on the forward strand.
GGAAGAGGCCGCCCTGTGCTCTCGGGGGCATCCTACATAATAAAGAGCTAATATGCAAATGGTCGTCACACCCTCACGCCCTCATGCCATAACGGCTCAGACACTCAACACTGGGGAGAGAGGAATGGGGACCAGCCAGGCTGTGGCCCGGGAGAGGGGCAAGCCACCCACCCCGCGGTCCCAGGCACCAGCAGCTGCACCTGCACCAGCGGCCCAGGAGAGGGACAACCGGCCTGCCCATGGGCCCCTGCAGCTGCAGCCAGCCCAGGCGAAGCCGGCCCGGGTCCTGAGTGCCTATGGCCAGCCAGAGGGAGGGAAGCCTGGGTCCCAGGTGCAGGGCGAGGCAGAGGCAGAGGCAGTTAGGGGCGATCAGGCCAGCAGGGGAGCAGTTAGGAGCAATCAGTGGATGGAATGTCAGCCTGCAGACTGAAGGGTCCCAAGTTCAATTCTGGTCGGGGGCACGTACCTTGGTTGTGGGCACATCCCAAGTAGGAGATGTGCAGGAGGCACCTGATCGATGTTTCTCTCTCATGTTTCTCTCTCTCCCTCTCCCTTCCTCTCTGTAAAAAATCAATAAAATACATTTTTTTTAATTAAAAAAAAAAGAACCTGACACAGAGTGAACATCGACCACAAGACAAATAGCCCAACACAGGAACAGCCACCGTGTGTGTGTGTGTGTGTGTGTGTGTGAAACTGGTTTACAGTATTCTGCATCTTTCCATTTTCTGGGCATTTTCAAAAATCTCCTCCTGGACACAGTAATGAAAACCTCGTTTATTTTCAGGCAGACAATTCATCCTGAAACAGGATTGGCTTGTCTAATTCCTCCGGCTGTCTGTGATATTTACTGCCATCCCGAGAGGCTGGGCTGTGGCTCTGAAACAATCCCCAGCTTTTTAATTCCCCCGGGTTTCTGCTGACTGCCACGGGGAGCTGTTAGGTCTCCAGCAGCTGCTGTTTATCTCCCCCACATGGACCCAAAAATGCTTCCCGCCCGGCTGGCGTGGCTCCGTGGCTGAGCGTGGACCTGTGAACCAGGAGGTCACAGTTCAATTCCCAGTCAGGGCACATGCCCCGGTGGCGGGCTCGATCCCCAGTGTGGGGTGTGCAGGAGGCAGCCGATCCATGATTTTCTCTCATCCTTGATGTTTCTCTCCCTCTCTCTCTCTCTCTCTCTCTCTCTCTCTCTCTCTCTCCCCCCCCCTTTCTCTCTGAGATAAATAAAAATATATTAAAAAGAAAAACAAAGAAAGAAACAAAAAACTCTTCTAGCCTTAGCCCATGTTGCTCAGTGGATAGAGCGTCGGCCTGTGGACTGAAGGGTCCCGGGTTCCATTCCCGGTCAGGGCACATGCCCGGGTTGTGGGCTCGATCCCCAGTGGGGGGCGTGTGGTAGGCAGCTGATCAGTGATTCTCTCTCATCATGGATGTTTCTCTCTCTCTCCCTCTCCATGCCTCTCTAAAATCAATAAAGAAATATATATTTTAAAAACAACAACTTTTCCCCCCTTTCCCAGTTTCTCAGGATCAGTGCCCTATTGAGATTCAGATTAATGCTGTTCAAAGCATTGCTGCCACTCCACAGCCTTCCTCATCCCACCCACCCTCCACCTTCTGTGCCTCCTTCCCACAGCCCAACAGCTCCCCGGTACCCAGGCCAGGCCCCTAACCTCTCCCCCTCGCCCCCCACATGGTCTTCACCCCGCAGCTCATCCATCCCAGAGAGTCCTCACAAAACTCTCCCGCCGTCGTCACTCCTTTTCCTTAGTCATCACCCCTTCTCTGGGCCAATAGACTCTTACTGCCGGCCAGGGTCCTCTTTCTTCCTTTTTTTCTGTTTAAAATATATTTTTATTGATCTCAGAGAGGAAGGGAGAGGGAGAGAGAGAGAGAAACATCAATGATGAGAGAGTATCATCAATCGGCTGCCTTATGCACACCCCCCACTGGGGACCGAGCCCGCAACCCAGGCATGTGCCCTGACCGGGAATTGAACCCGGGACCCTTCAGTCCTCAGGCCGATGCTCTATCCACTAAGCCAAACTGGCCAGGGGTCTTTCCTTCTTTTTAAAATATATTTTTACTAGAGGCCCAGTGCACGAATTCTTACACCAGTGGGGTCCCTCGGCCTGGCCTGCAGGATCAGGCTGAAACCTGCTCTCCAACATGTCCTGTGGGGTCCAGGATTGTGAGAGGGCACAGGCCAGGCCGAGGAACCCTACCAGTGCATGATCGGGGCCGGCGGTGGTGGGGGGGAGGGGGCACAGGAGGTTGGCCAGACAGTGAGGGACCACAGGAGGGCTCCTGGGTGTGTCTGGCCTGTCTTGCTCAGTCCCGATTGGCCAGACCCCAACAGCAAGCTAACCTACTGGTCAGAGCATCTGCCCCCTGGTGGTCAGTGCACATCATAGTGAGTGGTTGAGCGGCCTTAGCATATTATTAGCATATTATGTTTTGATTGGTTGAATGGCTGACCAGCCAACCAGCCACTTAGCATATTAGGCTTTTATTATATAGGATTGATCTCAGAGAGGAAGGGAGAGGGAGAGAGAGAGAGAGATGTAGAAACATCCATGATGAGAGAGAATCACGGATCGGCTGCCTCCTGCATGCCCCCCACTGCGGACTCAGCCCACAACCCAGGCATGTGCCCTGATCGGGAATTGAACCCAAGGTCCTTCAGTCCGAAGGCCGATGCTCTATCCACTGAGCCAAACCGTCCAGGGCTCTTTCCTTCTTTTTAAAATATATTTTTACTAGAGACCCAGTGCACGAATTCATGCACCAGTGGGTTCCCTCGGCCTGGCCTGCAGGATCGGGCTGAAACTGGCTCTCCAACATCTCCCGAGGGGTTCCAGATTGCGAGAGAGCGCAGACCAGGCCGAGGGACCCCCATCGGTGCACGATCGGTGCTGGGGAGGGATGCAGGAGGTTGGCCATCTGGGGAGGGGCCACAGGAGGGCTCCAGGGCGTGTCTGGCTCATCTTGCTCAGTTCCAATCAGCCATATCCCAGCAGCAAGCTAACCTACTGGTCAGAGTGTCTGCCCCCTGGTGGTCAGTGCACATCATAGTGAGTGGTTGAGCGGGCTTAGCATCTCATTAGCATATTAGGCTTTGATTGGTTGAGTGGCTGGCCAGCCACTTAGCATATTACCCTTTTATTATATAGGGTTGATCTCAGAGAGGAAGGGAGAGGGAGAGAGAGATAGAAACATCCACGATGAGAGAGAATCACAGATCGGCTGCCTCCTGCACGCCCCCCACTGGGGATCGAGCCTGCAACCCGGGCATGTGCCCTGACCTGGAATCGAACCAGCCATGCCTTGGTTCCTAGGTCGATGCTCAACCACGGAGCCACGCCGGCCGGGCACTGTCACCATTTCTCAGGCCTGGTAGCTCGCGGGAGTCCCCAGCCTCCCCTCCCCCGTCCCTTCCCCTTGTCCCAGCGAAACAAGGAGATTATTAACATTGCCCGTGTCTTCCCAGCGTGCCCCTTACTCCCCCCCCCGCCCCCGCGCCCCCATCTCCCAAGGCGGCTGTGGCTTGCTTGTCTGGCTGTCTGGCTGTTTGTGGTTTAGAATCAGGACGATGGGGAGAGAGATGGCCCAGGAAAGATGGGAGGGAAGGGGGAGAGAAAGGAAAGCCTGGTCGGGGGCAGGGCCTTCGGGGTGGAAATGGAGAGGGAGGGCGGGCACAGGGGGATCTGGAGGGGACAGGGGGGGTTTAAGGGCTGGAGTAAAGATCGGAGCTATTTTGACATTTCTCTCGATGCCTGGATTGTATTCCTTTGCACGTGACCCCGCCTGCAGCTTGTGTTGTGCTGGGTCTTGGAATGCATTGGGGTAAGATATGCAAATGCCTTTTCAGCACCCAGGGACTTAGCGGCCGCAAAGCCACCACGGCTGTTCTGACAGAGCGACTGCGGGCCGCTGCCTCCCTCCCTGTGCCTCAGGCGGGATGTGACGGGCTTTGAGGCAGCCGGGCAATTTTTTTTTTTAATATGTTTTATGGATTTTTTACAGAGAGGAAGGGAGAGGGATAGAGAGTCAGAAACATCCATCAGCTGCCTCCTGCACACCCCACTGGGATCAAGCCCACAACCCGGGCATGTGCCCCGACTGGCCTCAGTGTGTGGGTCCATGCTCAATCCACTGAGCTTCGCCAGCTGGGAGGAACCCCCTATTTTTTAAAAAAGCTTTACTGTTGAAAGTATTACCTATGCCCCCTTTCCCCCATTGGCCCCTTCTAGCCCACCCTTGTCCCTGTGCCAGGCCTTCACCACCCCATTGTCTGTGCCTATGGCTGATGCATATGTGCATGCAAAGTCTCTGGTTGAGCCCTGGCTGGTATGGCTCAGTGGATAGAGTGTCGGCCACTGAGCCACACCAGCCAGGGTGTAAATGGGCATTTTCATAGGCGTTTCTACTTTGACTTCTTTTCACTCCATCGCCATATAAAATTATTTTACACTAGAGGCCCGGTGCATGAAAATTAGTGCACGGGGGGTTGGCGGGGGGGAGTCCCCTCAGCCCGGCCTGCACCCTCTCCAATCCGGGACCCCTTGGGGGATGTCCGACTGCCGGTTTCCCAGGAATTGGGCCGAAATCGGCAGTTGGACATCCCTCTCACAATCCGGGACTGCTGGCTCCTAACTGCTCACCTGCCTGCCTGCCTGATCACCCCTAACTGCTCCCCCTGCCAGCCTGATCACCCCTAACTGCCCCCCCCTACCAGCCTGGTCACCCCTTAGTGTCCCCACTGCCGACCCGGTCACCCCTTAGTGCCCCCACTGCCGGCCTGGTCACCCCACGCAGCCTGCTGTTTGGTTGTTACTGTGAGGGCGTCGTGACCAATTTGCATATTGCCCTTTCGTTAGCATAGATAACTGTTCTCTCATTTATTTGTTTGTTCCAACTGGAATGTGAGCCTCATGACGTGTTGGATTTTTATCTATTTTCCACGGATTCACCAGCATTTAGAGAAGCATCTGACACAATCCATATCTGCTGAATGAACAAATGAGTGAGTGAGCGAGGGAGTGAATAGATTTTTCTCCTGAAAAGAAAAGTGTGTTTGTTTTTTTTTTACATGGGAGACTTCTGGTACTGCCATATGTTGTAAGAACATAACGCAGCCCCCGCCGGCGTGGCTCAGTGGATAGAGCATCGGCCCGCTGACTGAAGGGACCAGGGTTCGATTCCGGTCAAGGGCACGTACCTCGGTTGCGGGTTCCATCCCGGGCCCTGGTCGGGGCGCGTGCAGGAGGCAACCCATCGATGTGTCTCGGCGGTCGGACTTGAGTGTTACGTTGCCCCAAAGCAGAGGTCGGCAAACTGCGGCTCGCGAGCCACATGCGGCTCTTTGGCCCTTTGAGTTTTTAGCAAAGGCCAGCTTAGGAGTACCCTAATTAAGTTAATAACAATGTACCTACCTATATAGTTTAAGTTTAAAAAATTTGGCTCTCAAAAGGAATTTCAATGGTTGTACTGTTGATATTTGGCTCTGTTGACTAATGAGTTTGCCCACCACTCCCCCAAAGGGTCTCTCTATTGCGTGGCTCAGGGGTTGAGCATCTACCTATGAACCAGGAGGTCACAGTTTGATTCCCGGTCAGGGCACATGCCTGGGTTGCAGGTTCCATCCCCAGCGTGGGGCATGCAGGAGGCAGCCGATCCGTGATTCTCTCTCATCATGGATGTTTCTCTCTCTCTCCCTCTCCCTTCCTCTCTGAAATCAATAAAAATATATATTTTTTATTTTTTTGAATATATTTTATTGATTTTTTAAAAATATATTTTATTGATTTTTTACAAAGAGGAAGGGAGAGGGATAGAGAGTTAGAAACATTGATGAGAGAGAAACATCAATCAGCTGCCTCCTGCACGCCCCCTACTGGGGATGTGCCCACAACCAAGGTACATACCCTTGACCGGAATCGAACCTGGGACCCTTGAGTCCGCAGGCCAATGCTCTATCCACTGAGCCAAATTGGCCAAAGCTAAAAATATATTTTTAAATGGTTGTGTGTGTGTGTGTGTGTGTGTGTGTGTGTGTGTGTGTTTTTTTTTATTTTATTTTTTTTACCATTCAAGACATTTTAAATAAATCTACCTCAGTCTCCAGGGCAGCTTCTCTCTAATAAATTCCTGTTTTCACTGTGGCAGCATCATTAAAACAGGTTTTATGGCGTCTCTTCCTGTGGTCGCTGCTTTGAAGGGACATAATAACTCAGATATATAACTCTGGGGGCGTCGTCGCTGAACGGGGCTGTCCTCAAAGGCCCCTTTTTTTGGTATATTTATTCCGAACTCCACTGCGGGGGCAGTCTCATTAGGGTTGTTAGCCTTTTCCCATCCCTAAGCACACGTCGGGTTTGCTGACACACGTGGAAAGAGGCTGTTTGATAGTCTCAGGTCCCCTCGTTAGTACTGGGGGGGCCGTTTCAACGTTTCCGAGTAGAAGGAGGAACACACAGACAGTGCTTTAGAGGGGTACCCCACCCCCTCAGTGGGTCTCAGCCCTGGCCGGGCATCGGAATAACCTACCGATGCTTTGAAAATGCTTGCCCAGCCCTGACCGGTGTGGCTCAGTGGATAGAGCATCGGCCTGCGGACTGAAGGGTCCCGGGTTGGATTCTGGTCAAGGGCAGGTACCTTGGTTGCAGACACATCCCCAGTAGGGGGCGTGCAGGAGGCAGCTGATGGATGTTTCTCTCTCATCGATGTTTCTAACTCTCTATCCCTCTCCCTCCCTCTCTGTAAAAAATCAATAAAAAATATATATATTTTTTTAAAAAGCCTGGCACGGGGCCTAGTAGCTCTCCCAGGGGAGGGACCGAAGCTCTGAGCGCCCAGTTGTAGCCGCTGTGTCCTTACCCGATAGAAACTGCCCTTGCCCCGACCGCGTGGCTCCGTGGTTGAGCGTCGGCCTGTGAACCAGGAGGTCACGGTTCGGTTCCCGGTCAGGGCACATTGGAGATCTTAAAAGACTCCGCCAGCTTCAGTGTCAGATTGGACAGGAGAAGGAAGGGAGTGGGGCAGGGAGGGGACCCGTTAGCAGGTGGCAGCGGAGACCCAGCTGAGAGGTGATGGCGGCCAGGTCGGGCGGTGGCTGGGGTGGCAGACAGAAGTAGGCTGGGTCAAAGAACGTGAGGTGGCCTGGCTGGTGTGGCTCCGTGGTTGAGTATCGGCCTATGAACCAGGAGGTCACGGTTCGATTCCCGGTCAGGGCACATGCCCGGGTTGCAGGCTCGACCCCCAGGGGTCATGCAGGAGGCAGCCGATCCATGATTCTCATCATTGATGTTTGTTTCTCTCTCTCCTTCTCCCTTCCTCTGAGAGAGAGAGAGAGAGAGAGAGAGAGAGAGAGAGAGAGATGAGAATGGAGATGGAGAGGGGGGGGGTGAGGTGTAGAATGGAGAGAGACAGAGAGAGACACAGAGAGAAATGAGGTGTAGAATGGAGAGAGAGACAGAGAGAGAGAGAGACAGAGAGAGATTAGGTGTAGAATGGAGAGAGAGAGAGAGAGAGAAAGAGAGAGAGAGAGAGAGAGAGAGAGAGAGAGAGGTAAGGTGTAGAATGAACAGGACTTGGGAAGAGGGAGAAGGTGGAGAGAAAGATGACTGGCGTATCTGGCCGTCTTCATAGATGATGGCGATGGGGGTGGAGCTGATTTGAAGTTGAACTTGGTCATATGGTGCTTAAGTGTGGGGGTGGGGGTGGATCCCAGGGAACTGTGTCTTAGGAGACTGGCCTGTTGGCCAAGGATGGATCAATGGCTTTGGATAGTGGGGAAATCGGCTATCCACATGGGAGGCCATCCAAGTTAGACCTCTCACCTAGGCCATGCCTCACAGTAAACCCGCCAGGGGCTCGAGTGCCGAGTGAATAAAGCCAACGCATAGATGTTCTAGAACAGTGGTCAGCAAACTCATGAGTCAACAGAGCCAAATACCAACAGCACAACAATTGATTCTTTTGAGAGCCAAATTTTTTAAACTTAAACTTCTTCTAACGCCACTTCTTCAACATAGACTCGCCCAGGCCGTGGTGTTTTGTGGAAGAGCCACACTCAAGGAGCCAAAGAGCCACATGTGGTTCGCGAGCCGCAGTTTCCTGACCCCGGGTCTAGAAGAAAATAATGGCTTATTTATAGGCCCGGGTGATGGCGAGGCCTCCCCACGCGCCGTACAGACACGGCGGCTGTAGGAGAAAAGATTAATGGACGGGAGGTGATGACAGCATGGCTTATAAGGATGGGAAGTCAGAAACAACCTAAAGATTCCTCAACCAGCCCGCCCCCACCCTGCACCCTCCCTTCCCCCAGTTGTCTGTGTCCATTGGTTATGCTCATATGCATACAAGTTCTTTGGTTGATATCTTCCCCCTCAACTCTGCCCCCCTCCGCCCACCCTCCCCTGCCTTCCCACTGAGGTTTAAAAGGATTTCTGATGCTAGAACGCCTGGGATTGAATCTCACCTCCACCTCTGACATGCTGGGCTTCTCTGAGAAAGTTACCTGCCTTCCTCACTTTCCTCATCAACAAGTTAAGCATGAGGCTTTCCTGTATCTCACAGCGCGGTTGTGGGCAAAGTGAACTAATAATGGGAGGCACTGCCTGGCTGGCGTGGCTCCATGGCTGAGCATCGACCTATGAACCGGGAGGTCACGGTTCGATTCCCTGTCAGGGCACGTGCCCGAGCTGTGGGCTCCATCCCCAGTGGGGTGCGTGCAAAAGGCAGCTGATCCATGATTCTCTCTCCTCATTGATGTTTCTCTCTCTCTCTCCCTCTCGCTTCCTCTCTGAAATCAATCTATATATATAAAAGCCTAAGAGACCGGTCGACTGGTCGCAATGATGCTCACTGGCCACCAAGGGGCAGATGCTCAATGCAGGAGCTGCCCCCTGGTGGTCTGTGCGCTCCCACAGCCACAGTGTCGCCCCCCCCCTCGCCCCTCCTCCCCCCGTCGGACAGCCCAATCAGCCCCGATTGCCAGCCAGGCCAAGGGACCCTACCCGTGCACGAATTCATGCACCAGGCCTCTAGTAAAAATATTTTTAAAAAAATAACAGAAAGCACTTAGATCCTCCACATGAGTATGTTAGCTACTTCATAATGTAGCCCTCAAACAGAGTGAGACGGGCCTCCTGCCACAATGCAGGGCCATCCCAGACAGTGTATAGACCGTGTTCCATTTGAATGAGAATCTGTTCCTATTTCATATGCCTGAGTGGAAATGAATGGGCTACACGGCTATCTATGTATTCTTACTGATGTCAGAAAGGAAGGGAGAGGGAGAGACTGGGAATCGAACCCTGACCTCCCGGTTCATAGGTCAACACTCACCAGGGAGCCACGCCGGCCAGACTACGTGTACTCGCGTTTTCAACATTTTGAAATTTTATGAGGATTTTCCCAATTATATCTATCTGAGAGAGAAACATCCATCAGCTATATCTCTGCTCAAATGTGACTTTATTTTTATTTGCAACAAAGCAGCATCTGTTTGGCTCCCACTCTTTTTTTAAAGATATAAACACCAAGAAAGCTTGTTCCTGTGAGTTATTTGCCAGGCACCACACTGAGTTCTCACCCATATTTTTTTAAAAATATATATTTTATTGATTTCTTACAGAGAGGAAGGTAGAGGGCCAGAGAGATAGAAACATCGATGAGAGAGAAACATCAATCAGCTGCCTCCTGCACACCCCCTACTGGGGATGTGCCCACAACCAAGGTACATGCCCTTGACCGGAATCGAACCCGGGACCCTTCAGTCCGCAAGCCGACGCTCTATCCACTGAGCCACACCAGGTAGGGCCTCACCCATATTTTTAAAAACAAAGAGTTGGGCACCACCTGGCTTAGGAAAGGACTTGTTACCTACTCAGAGAGTCATTCACTTCTCCTACTACTGGGAAGTTTGCACAAAAAGGCATTTACAATGTTATGAATTATCTGTTAACTAGATGCCCGGTGCACAAAATTCGTACATGTGAGGACAGTCCCTCAGCCAGGCCTGCACCCTCTCCAATCTGGGCCCGCTCAGGCCTAAACCGGCAGTCAGACATCCCTCTCACAATCCAGGACCGCTGGCTCCTAACCACTCACCATCCTGCCTGCCTGATCACCCCTAACTGCTCTCCCCTGCCCGCCTGATTGCCCCCAACTGCCCTCCCCTGCTGGCCTGATCACCCCTAACTGCTCTCCCCTGATGACCTGATTGCCCCTAACTGCTCTCCCCTGCAGGCCTGATTGCCCCTAACTGCCTCTGCCTCGGCCCCCACCACCGTGGCTTTGTCCAGAAGGACGTCCAGAAGGATGTCTGGAAGACATCCTATCTAATTAGCATATTACCCTTTTATTAGGATAGACAACCCCAATGATTCTTTTGCCTGGAAGCACCTTGTTTAATCAGATACAGTTTAAAAATTTGTTGGGAAAAATCAACATATTGTGAATGCCTTCCATTCTTGTGGGAATAATCTTTTTTTAACATAGTGCCCTGGAAATATTTTCTTTTTTTAAATATATTTTATTGATTTTTTACAGAGAGGAAGGGAGAGGGAGAGAGAGTTAGAAACATCGATGAGAGAGAAACATCCATCAGCTGCCTCCTGCACAGCCCCGACTGGGGATATGCCTGCAACCAAGGTACATGCCCTTGACCGGACTCGAACCTGGAACCCTTGAGTCCACAGGCCGACATTCTATCCACTGAGCCACACCAGTTAGGGCGGAAATATTTTCATCAAAGCCTTGGCCCTGTGCGTTTGGTTTATTAAGTGTGAGAAATCCGTAATCTAGTATTTGGCAGACTCAGTCCTCCCTGTACAAGCAATCACCCAAAGCATTCTTACTCTCTCTTAAGATAAACATCCTGATGTATCTCCAGTCCAATCAGACATGCAAATGAGCAGCTCAGGAACTGTTACAAACATAAAAAAAAATGATGGCACCCGCCTCGCAGGATCAATAATAAAAGTGCTCACGTCAGCGTTCCGGTGATGGGGGACCCATGTCATTAATTTGCCTGTTTTATAATGCTCCAGGAATGAGACCGTAAATCACGGTGCCATCTCCTTTTACTGAGTCTGTTAATGGGGGCGTGTGCGCGTAGATCAAACACTGGTTTTCTGCTTCGGAGGGTAATTAAATACAAGCCAAATCTAAGGAGGAGAAATAACTCCGCTCATTTTATGGGACAGCGTGATCGGACCTTCCTTATGCGTTAGAGAGAGAGAGAGAGAGGGAAACACAGCACTAAGACTGGTCAGCCGGGAAGGTACATTAATTTTTTGATTTTTGGGGTTTTTTTGCTGATGGGAGGTGGAAAAGTAGTAAACATTTTTTATGTTGAAATATTATGTGACGCTCAACTGGCGTGGCTCCGTGGTTGAGTGTCGACCTATGAACCAGGAGATGAATCAGGAGGTCAGGGTTCGATTCCCGGTCAGGGCACATGCCCGGGTTGCAGGCTTCATCCCCAGTGGGGGGCGTGCAGGAGGCAGCCGATCCGTGATTCTCTCTCATCATGGATGTTTCTGTCTCTCTTTCCCTTCCGCTCTGAAATCAATAAAAATATATTTAAAAAGGGAAAAAGAGCCCTGGCTGGTGTGGTTCAGTGGATAGATCATTGGCCTGTGGACTGAAGGGTCCTGGGTTCGATGCCCAGTCAGGGCACATGCCCGGTGGAGAGCTCAATCCCCAGTGTGGGGTGTGCAAGAGGCAGCCAATCCGTGATTCTCTCTCACCATGGATGTTTCTCTCTATCCCTCTCCCTTCCTCTCTGACATCAATAAAATATATTAAATAAAAATAACAGTGTCCTGGCCAGTTTGGCTCAGTGGATAGAGCGTCAGCCTGCGGACTGAAGGGTCCCGGGTTTGATTCCAGTCAAGGGCATGTGCCTTGGTTGCGGGCCCATCCCCAGTGGGGGGTGTGCAGGAGGCAGCTGATGGATGTTTCTCTCTCATTGATGTTTCTCTCTCTCCCTCTCCCTTGCTCTCTGTAAAAATCAATAAAATATATTTAAAAAGGAAAAAAGAACAGACACGGGGCACAGGCATTCTGTTCCCGTCCGCTCCCTCCCCACCTGAGGTTCAGTCCTTCTCTCCCCAGCCTGCTCCCCGCCTGCCTGCCCCGTGACAAGGGTCTCCCCTTGGACTGCGCCCCACGGGGCGTCCTACCCAGTGGGGCTCCCTGGACTGTGCCCCGTCCTCGGCCCCCATGCCCCAAGTGCTTTGATTCCACCTCGAATTTGTCATTTAGTTTCTTAGGACGGCGCCCAGCTCTGCCCTCCTGTCCCTGCACACTCTCCCTCCGTTCGGCCCGAGTGGCCAGTGGTCTCCTTATCAAGTCCCCCTTAAACGCCCCGCAACCCCAGGTCCCGCTCTGTCCCATTGCCCAGAACCGTGGTCGGCGAACTGCGGCTCGCGAGCCACATGCGGCTCTTTGGCCCCTTGAGTGTGGTTCTTCCACAAAATACCACGGCCTGGGCGAGTCTATGTTGAAGAAGTGGCGTTAGAAGAAGTTTAAGTTTAAACAATGTGGCTCTCAAAAGAAATTTCAATCGTTGTCTTGTTGGTATTTGGCTCTGTGGACTAATGAGTTTGCCGACCACGGGGCTAGAGGGTGTGCTTGGTACCTTCCCCGATTGGTGATACGTTGGGACCAACATTAGGGGAGCTGCTGCCCAAGTCGGATTGTTTGGGGCTCATGGTGACCGAGGTTGCGGTCCTGGGACCAGGACGGGCCGTGGGTCAGAGTTCTGTTCCGTTTGTGGACGGCCACCATCTGTTGATTCAGCCTCTCGGTTCTGAAGGGCCCGCCTGCCCACCATAGGGAGCCCATTTGGGCATCGGCTGCAACATGCCATCATTTTTAAAAATATATATGTATTTTTATTGATGTCAGAGAGGCAGGGAGAGGGAGAGAGAGAGAAACATCCATGACGAGAGAGAATCATTGATCGGCTGCCCCCTGCACACCCCACACTGGGGATCAAGCCTGAAATCCGGGCCTGTGCTCTGACCGGGAATTGAACCTGGGACCTTTCAGTCCGCAGGCCGACACTCTATCCACTGAGCCACACCAGCCAGGGCTACATGCCGTCATTTAATCGAGAAAGGGTGTCCCTCTTTTCAGCTCATAAAATCATGATGCCTTTGAAAACAAAGAGAGAATGCACGATAGCCGAGATCTGGAATCAGCCCGAGTGCCCACCTGCAGACGAGTGGATGAAAAAGCTGTGGTACGTCCACACCGTGGAATACTACGCAGCAGTGAAAAATGAGGATCTCTCACCCTCTGAGACAGCATGGAGGGACCTGGAGAGCATCATGCTAAGTGAAATAGGCCACTCAGAGAAAGACACGTGTCCCATGATCTCACTCACATGTGGAATCTAATGAACAAAATAAACGGATGGACGGAGCGGATCCAGAGACAGGGAAGCATGGAGCAGAGGGCGGAACCTCAGAGGGAAGGCGGGGGAGGGTGGGTGGGTGGAAAGAGATCAACCAAAGACCTTGTATGCACATATGCATGGCCATGGGCACAGGCAATAGCGGGGTGAAGGCCTGGGGCGGGGGAGGGGGGTGGCTGGAGGGGTCAATGGGGGGGAAAGAGGACGGACATCTGTAATACTTTCAACAGTAAAGACTTTAAATTCTTTTTTTTTTTTTTTTTTTTTTTTTAAATATATTTTATTGATTTTAGAGAGAAAGGGAGAGGGAGAGAGAGATAGAAACATCAATGATGAAGAGAGAATCATTGATTGGCTGCCTCCTGCACGCCCCCTACTGGGGACTGAGCCCGCAACCCAGGCATGTGCCCTTGGCCGGTATCGAACCGGGGACTCTTCAGTCCGCAGGCTGACGCTCTATCCACTGAGCCAAACCAGCTGGGGCAAGACTTTAAATTCTTTAAAAATAAAATAAAATAAATTATTATTATTATTTTTTTTTAATATATTTTATTGATTTTTTACAGAGAGGAATAGAAAGTCAGAAACATCGATGAGAGAGAAACATCGATCGGCTGCCTCTTGCACACCCCCTACTGGGGATGTGCCCGCAACCAAGGTATATTATGCCCTTGACCGGAATCGAACCCGGGACCCTTGATTCCGCAGGCCGACGCTCTATCCACTGAGCCAAACCGGTTTCGGCAAAATAAAATAAATTATTGATATAGTTTTAAAAAAAGACACCCAGCCTGGCCAGTGGCTCAGTGGATAGAGCTGCAGCCTGTGGACTGAGGGGTCCTGGGTTTGATTCCCGGTCAAGGGCACATGCCCAGGTTGTGGGCTCGATCCCCAGTGGGGGGCGTGCAGGAGGTAGCCGATCCATGATTCTCTCTCATCATTGATGCTTCTCTCTCCCTCTCCTTTACTCTCTGAAATCAATCCTATATCATAAAAGCCTAATATGCAAATTGACCGAACAGCAGAACAACTGGCAGAACGACCAGTTGCTATGATGTGCACTGACCACCAGGGGGCGGACGCTCAACGCAGGAGCTGCCCCAAGCCTGCAGACCCCAGGCCAGCCAAGGCGGGTGCCAGCAGGGGCCCCTGATCATCCCGCCAGTCGCCCCACAGATTGGCCCTGATTTCTGGCCAGGCCTAGGGACCCTACCCATGCCCGAGTTTCATGCACCAGGCCTCTAGTAAAGATATATTTTTAAAAAATAATAAAAAGACCTCCAGAGGAGAGTGAAATTTTAGTGTGCATTTTATTTTATTTTTTATTATTTTTTAATTTCTTTATTGATTAAGGTATTACATATGTGTCCTTATCCCCCCATTACTCCCCCCCAACCCCCTCCATGCATGCCCTCACCCCCTGGTGTCTGTGTCTGTTGGTTAGGCTCATATGCATGCATACAAGTCCTTTGGTTGATCTCTCCCTCTTACCCCCACCCTCCCCTGCCTTCCCTCTGAGGTTTGAGGGTCTGATTGATGCTTCTCTGGATCTGGATCTGTTTCTGTTCATCAGTTTATGTTGTTCATTATCCTATCTAATAAAGATGGAATATGCTAATTGACCCTCACGCTGTCGCAAAGATGGCCACGCCCACAGCCAATAAGGAGGGAATATGCTAATTGACTGCCACATCCTCAAAGATGGCAGCACCCACAGCCAATAAGGAGAGACTGTGCTAATTGACTGCCCCGCCCTCAAATATGGTGGTGCCCACAGCCAATAAGGAGGAAGTATGCTAATTGACTGCCCCACCCTCAAAGATGGCAGCGCCCACAGCCACAAGATGGTGGCGCCCAGTCCCCTCAGCCCTGCCGGGGCGGCAGGCACGGGGCAAGTCTGGGCCCACCCTCGCTGCACACCTGCTTCTGGAGTCCCCAGCCCCCTGAGCCCCCCCAGCCGCCCAGGGTCGCCCGAGGCTCAGGTAACCAGGGCCGGCCATGGCTTGTGCTGTCGGCAGCGGCAGCAGCAGAGGTGTGATGGGGTCGCCTTCCCCTAATCGCCAGGTCAGCTCCCACCCCTGAGGGCTCCCAGACTGTGAGAGGGGGCAGGCCGGGCTGAGGAACCCCCCTCCAGTGCATGAATTTTCATGCCCCAGGCCTCTAGTATTCCATAAATGAGTGAGGTCATGTGATATTTATCTTTCTCCTCCTGGCTTATTTTGCTCAGCATAATGCTCTCCAGGTCCCTCCATGCTGCTGCAAATGGTAAGAACTCCTTCTTTTTTACCGCAGCGCAGTATGTCATTGTGTAGACGGACCACAGTTTTCTGATCCTCAGCGTGCATTTAGCAGCCTCACACGGTCGGTGCCAAGGCCCGCGGCCCAGGCGCTGCCGCTGGAACCCCGGTCGTGGGCCGGGGCTTGATTCTGAGTCTGAAGGATGAGGAACCGCAGACGCAGGAATGGCGGTGGCCTGCCGCGTGCCCGCCTGGCCCAGGCGATGCCCGGACGCCCTCCATCCGCTCTCTGTGCTGCAGAAACAGGAACCTGGCGGGAGGAGGGAATCGTCAGGAGCCAATGACAGAACCGGGAACAGCACCAGAGCTAGGGAAGACTCTGGGCTCCCTCCCACGCCCAGGGGTCCAGAGAGCGGCTGGCCGGCGAGGACGGCGCGGGCTTCCTCTCGCTGCTCCGGCCGACGGGTCCCCGCGCAGCGCCCAGATGGCCTCGGGGCTGCGTGCAGGGTGGGAGGACGCGTGGAGGAGAGGGACCACCTGCCTCTACCCTGTGTTGCAAAACAAAACCCAACCGAGGGAGACAGGGAGGTCTCACCGGCTTTTCCGTGGGAGAGGTCTGGGCGGAGGGGGCGGGACAGGAAGTTCCTGGTAGAGGGGGCTCCCTGTCTGACATGGGGCCACGAGTGTGTTCCTGGTTCTGCTCCGACCACAGAGCCCTGGTTCACCCCGCTGATGACTAGGTTTGTACTTTTGAAGCTGCGTCCTAGTTCTTTTTTAAAAAAAGAATATTTTGATTGCACTGCTGATGTGGCTCAGGGGTTGAGGGATGACCTAGCAACCAGGAGGTCAGGGTTCGATTCCCAGTCAGGGCACATGCCTGGGTTGCAGGCTTAATCCCCAGTGGGGGGCGTGCATGAGGCAGCCAATCCATGGTTCTCTCTCATCATGGATGTTTCTCTCTCTCTCCCTCTTCCCCCCTCTCTGAAATCAATAAAAATATCTATATTAATAAAAGGGTACCCGAAACCGGTTTGGCTCAGTGGATAGAGCGTCGGCCTGTGGACTCAAGGGTCCCAGGTTCGATTCCGGTCAAGAGCATGTACCTTGGTTGTGGGCACATCCCCAGTAGGGGGTGTGCAAGAGGCAGCTGATAGATGTTTCTCTCTCATCAATGTTTCTAACTCTCTATCCCTCTCTCTTCCTCTCTGTAAAAAATCAATAAAATATATTTTTAAAAAAAGGTAATATGCAAATTGGTCAGGACGCCCTCACAGTAACAACTGAACAGCAGGCTGTGTGGGGCGACCAGGCTGTCAGGGGGGTTAGTGAGGGACAATCAAACAACCAAATAGCAGGCTGCATGGGGCAACCAGGCCAGCAGGGGGGAGCAGTTGGTGGCGACCAGGCTGGTGGGGGGGGGGGGATGTTAGGGGCGACCGGGGAGGCAGAGAGGGGTAACCAGGCTGGCAAAGGGGGGCAGTGAGGGGCGACCAGGCTGGCGGGGGGACAGTTGGGGGAGACCAGGCAGGCAGGCAGTTGAGCAGTTAGGAGCCAGTGGTCCCAGATTGTGAGAGGGGTGTCCAACTGCTGGTTTAGGCCTGATACCTGGGATTGGGCCTAAATCAGCAGTCAGATAACCCCCGAGGGGTACCAGATTGGAGAGGGTGCAATGGGCTGAGGGGACCGCCCCCCCATGCACGAATTTTGTGCACCGGGCCTCTAGTATCTTTAATAAAAAGACTAGAAAGGTAACATCAAAATAGGAGGGAGAGGGAGAGGGAGAGAGAGAGAAACATCCATGATGAGAGAGAATCATGGATCAGCTGCCTCCTGCACGCCCCACACTGGCGATCGAGCCTGAAACCTGGGCATGTGCCCTGACCGGGAATCTAACCATGACCTCCTGGTTCATAGATCAACACGCAACCACTGAGCCACGCTGGCTGGGTGTTTTTGTTTTTTGTTGTTGTTCTTAATTCTCACCCAATGATATTTTTCCATTGATTTTTAGAGAGTGGAAAAGAGGGGGAGAGACACAGAGAGAGAAATATCAATGTGAGAGAGACTCATCAATAGGTTGCCTCCCGCATGCTCCCCGACCAGGGCCAGGGATTGAGCCTGCAACCTGGGTATGTGCTCTTGACCGGAATCGAACCCAGGGCCCTTAGGTCCACGGGCTGATGCTCTATCCACTGAGCCACATCAGCCAGGGCCAGAGTGTGGGTTTTCAGCCCTTTGCTAAGCAGTCCTGGTCTTCGACCATTATTTCAACACTAGAGGGGGGCGTGTCCCTCAGCCCAGCCTGCACCCTCTCCAATCTGGGACATCCCTCTCACAATCCAGGACTGCTGGCTCCCAACCGCTCGCCTGCCTGCTTGCCTGATTGCCCCTAACCACTTCTGCCTGCCAGCCTGATCACCCCCTAACCACTCCCCTGCCAGCCTGATTGACACCTAACTGCTCCCCTGCTGGCCCGATTGCCCCCAACTGCCCTCCCCTGCCAGCCATCTTGTGGTGGCCATCTTGTGATCATGTGGAGGTGGCCATCTTGTGCGAGAGCATGATGGTCAATTTGCATATTACCTCTTTATTATATAGGACTCTTTTGTTTTCTCACATTTACTTAAAACAAAATGTCCCTTTGGTTAGGCCATATCTCACAGCCGCTGACATGTAATGTTTGTCACTCAACAATAAGGATTCCACAGTGTCCCCTACGACTTCCGTTTGCTTAGTAGTACACTTCCAAACTTTCAGATATATAGGCTTTTAAAATAATTTAAACATAGCATTTGTCCTTTACTCCTAATTTTATTACATTACTAGAGGCACGGTGCACAAAATTCATGCACTGGGGGGGTCCCTCAGCCTGGATTGTGAGAGGGCGCAGGCCAGGCTGAGGGACCCCACCGGTGCATGATTGGGGCCGGGAAGGGATGCAGGAGGTTGGCCAGCCGGGAGGGACTGTAGGAGGGCTCCAGGGTGTGTCTGGCCCATCTCGCTCAAGTCCCGATCGGCCAGACCCCAGCAGCAAGCTAACCTACCGGTCAGAGAAGCTGCACCCCAGGTGGTCAATGCACATCATAGCAAGCGGTTGAGTGGCTTTAGCATATCATTAGCATAGTATGTTTTGATTGGTTGAATGGCCGACAGGACGACCAGACACTTAGTATATTAGGCTTTTATTATATAGGACTAGAGACCCGGTGCACGGAATTTGTACACGGGGCAGGGGGTGTCCTTTAGCCCAGCCTGCACCCTCTCCAATCAGGAATCCCTTGGGGGATGTCCGACTGCCGGTTTAGGCCCAATCCCTAAACCGGCAGTCGGACATCTCTCTCACAATCCAGGACCACTGGCTCCTAACCACTTGCCTGCCTGCCTGATCATCCCTAACTGCTCCCTGCCAGCCTGATCACCCCAATTGCCCTCCCCTGCCTGCCTGATCATCCCTAACCGCTCCCCTGCCAGCCTGATCACCCCAACTGCCCTCCCCTGCAGGCCTGATTGCCCTAACTGCCCTCCCCTGCTGGCCTGATCACCCCCAACTGCTTGCTCCCCCTCATCGGCCTGATCTCACCCCTAACTGCTTGCTCCCCTGCCAGCCTGATTGCCCCTAACCACCTCTGCCTCAGCCCCCGCCACCGTGACTTTGTCTGTAAGGAAGTCAGACGTCCGGAAGATGTCCAGTCAACCCGGTCTAATTAGCATATTACCCTTTTATTAGTATAGCTGGTCAGAGAGCATCCTGGATGTCGTGTTAATTGTTTGGAATTTATTGGAGCTCCCCGGGCAGCCTAATACATACCACCTACAAAATCCCCGTGGCTCAAACGATTTCCCACCTTCTCTTGGACATAAAGTTCTCTCCCGCCTTTAGACTTGAAGTCTATTCTCCACCTTACCCACATTCTGCATCTCAGCTTATTTTTTATGTGTCACGCCATCTATTTCCAATAAAGAGAAGGTATACGCTCCCTGTGGGAATTGCCGGTTTATCTTTATTTCTCCTCATAGTTCTGTGAGGAGTGGCGCTGCATTGCACATTTCTCAGCTGTGTTGTCAGATACGTGTCTCTCCTCCATCCATTCTTCCTGTTATCAGCGCACAATACAAAGCATGGTCTCTTATCATACGGAGACGCTAAATTCTGTTCTGGCTGATATTGCACCTGCTGTCTCATCTCCGTTGGTATATCCTTCCACCCCCCCCTCTTTGCACCCTTTTGTTAAAAATGAGTCTCCTGGAGGCAGCACGCTGCTGAGGGGCGTTAGGTGTTGCGTCCCGATTCCTTTCTGAAATTCAGGGTGACAGCTGTTTCCTTGAGTCCGTTTATTCCATTCACACTTGTAATGAATGTAATATCAGGACTTTGTCTGCCCTCCTATTTCTTCTATTTCTGTCTGTATATATTTATATATTTTAAAGACTAGAGGCCCGGTGCATGAAATTCGTGCACTGGGAGGGGGTGTCCCTCAGCCCGGCCTGTACCCTCTCCAATCTTGGACTGCTGGCTTCTGACCACTCACCTGCCTGCCTGCCTGATTGCCCCTAACCGCTCCCCTGCCGGCATGATTACCCCCAACTGCCCTCCCCTGCAAGCCTGGTGCCCCCCAACTGCCCTCCCCTGCAGGCCTGGTACCCCCTAACTGTCCTCCCCTGACAGCCATCTTGTGACAATGTGGGGGCAGCCATCTTGTGACAACATGGGGGCAGCCATCTCATGGCAGCCATCTTGTGATGACATGGGTGTGGCCATCTTGTGGCAGCCATCTTGTGACTGTCTCATGAAGGGTAAATTGGTATAGGTACACCAGGCCAGAGGCTTGTTTCACCCCACCGGGGACATTGTTTGAATAACTGTCTTGCTCCCCTTGGACGAGTGATTGCCCCTAAGCCACTTATGCCTTATATGACAGCAGTAGTACTTGAAAAGGACGTTTGGGGTGAGTCCATTCAACCCTGCGTCCTTAGCATGGTTAACCCATTTTATTCAAGTTATAGGTGGCCCATCTAGGAGCAGCCTGGATGTCGAGTTAATTGTTTGGAATTTATTGGAGCTCCCGGGCAGGCTTAATACTTACCACCTACAAAATCCCCGTTGCTTCAAACTATTTCCCACCCATCTCTCTTGGACATAAAGTTCTCTAAGCCTTTAGACTTGAGAATGTCTATCTCTCCACCTTACCACACAGTTCTGCATCTCAGCTTACTTTTTTATGTGTTACGGCAATCTATTTCCAATAAAGAGAAGGTATACGCTCTTGTGGGAATTGCCGGTTTATCTTTCATTGTACTCTCATAGTTCTGTGAGGAGTGGAGTTTGCATTGCACATTTCTCAGTGCTGTGTTGTCAGATACGAGGCCCTCCATCCATTCTTCCTGTGATCTGTCCGTTTAGCGCACAATCACAAAGCAATAGGGTCTCTTATCATACGGAGTACGCTAAATTCTGTTCGGGCTGATATTGCACCAATGCTGTCTGGATGGTATATCACTTCCACCCCCTGCCAGCCTGATAATCCCACACACCCTCTTTGACACCCCTTTTGCTTAAAAATGAGTCTTCCCTGGAAGCAGCTGCCAGAGTAACCTACCTTGTTAGCCATGTTGCGTCCCGATTGATTTCTGAAACTCTTCAGGTGGATTGAGCAGCTGTTTGGATCCTTGCGTCCGTTTATTTTCCTTTCACCACTTGTAATGAATGTAATATCAGGACTTTGTCTGCCCCCCATTATCTTCTATTTCTGTATAAATTATATTTGTATATTTTAATAGACTAGAGGTGCCTTGACAGCCCTGCATGAAATTATTGTACACTGGACTGGGAGGGTGTTCCCCTCAGCCATGTCACCCTCCCGTCAAAGCCCTCTCGAATCTTGGACTGCCTGGCTTCTGACAGACTCACCTGCCTTTGCCTGCCTGATTGCCTGCCTGATTGCCCCTTAACCGGCTAGCCAGATTCTAGTACCCACTGGACTGGTCCCGTCTCAGACCACATGCCGGCATGATGACCCCCCCAATCTGCCCTCCCCCCTGCAAGCCTGATGCCCCCCAAACTGCCCCTCCCTGGCAGGCCTGGTACCTCCCCTAACTGTCTCTCCCCTGACAGCCATCTTGTGACAACTGTGGGGGGCAGCCATCTTGTGACAACATGGGGGCAGCCATCTTGTGGCAGCCATCTTGTGATGACATGGGTGTGGCCATCTTGTGGCAGCCATCTTGTGACAACGTGGGGGTGCCCATCTTGTGATGATGTGGGGGGCGGCCATCTTGTGACATGAGGGCATGAGGGTCAATTTGCATATTACCATTTTATTATATAGGATATATCTTTATTGATTTCAGAGAGGAAGGGAGAGGGAGAGAGAGATAGAAACATCACATGATGATGAGAGAGAATCATGGATCAGCTGCCTCCTGCACACCCCCTACTGGGGATTGAGCCCGCAACCCGAGGAAGGTGCCCTGACCAAGAATCGAACCGTGACCTTCTATGGTTCATAGGTTGACGTTCAACCACTGGGCCACGCCGGCCACGCTACTTTTTATTTTTTTAATAGATGGGCTGCTGTGATTTCTGGCGACTAGAACATCCAACAGAGAAGTAACGGCTGCAGACTGGTCATCTGCGTTGATTTTTTCTTTTAAAAAAAAAAAGACAGAACAGAACTGTCTGACTTTATTTTTTCATTAGCTGGTTAACTGGGCCTTTTACTTGGGCATTGGAGACCGGGATGTATTTGGACACTGGGACCTCATCTCCATTCAATTTAAAAAATGCGGTTCCCCTCTAACATCCATTCTAAGCTGATCCGCTCCTGAGGAAATCAGGCTGTGGAGGGGAGTCCCTTGCAAGTGACGTGGCCGATGCTCGGGTCCTGGGGTACAGGGCCTCCTGCTCCTGCTCCTCCAGCTCCAGGGGCTGAATTAATCAGGACGCCTGCAGCCCTGGCCGATGTGGCTAAGCGGATAGAGCATGGGCTTCTGGACTGAATATATTTATAATTTTTCAAGGTCTAGATGCCCGGTTGAAATTTGATCCCTGGCCAGGGGCTGTGCCTCAGCCAGCCTCTATTGATTCTCCAAATCTTGGATGCTGGCTTCTGACCTCTCCACTTCCTGCTGCCTGAAATCTGTAAAATATATTTTTCTTTTTAAAACAGATCAGAAGAGAAGCCCTCCCTGCAAGCCTGGTGGCCCCCCAAAAGGGTCCCTGCAGAGCTGTGGGGTTGGATAAAGGTTAACTCCCCTGTATTGCTGCCATTCTTCGTGACAGTGTTGGGGGCAGCCACCTTGGAACTACACTGGGGGCAGCCTTCCAGGTCATGGTACCATTTGGGCAGCATGCTGGGTTGTGGCATCTGATCCCCAGTGTGGGGCGTCCTTGTGGCAGCCAATCTCATGATTCTCTCTCATCATTGACAGTTTTTTCTTACCTCTCTCTCTTCCTCTCTGAATCAACAATATTTACACTAATGTGGGGGCCATCTTTTGATTAAAATACACATTACATATCTTTTTTGAAGTGAGAAGGGAGAGGGAGTGAGAGATAGAAACAGAATGATGAGAGAGAATCAGAGATCAGGTGCTCCTGCAATTCCCCCAGGGGATTGAGCCCGCAAAACCGAGGAGGGGGCCCTGACCAAGAATCGAACCGGACCTTCCCCTTAGGTGAACGTTCAAACACTGGGCCACGCGGGCCACGATACTTTTTAGATTTTTATTCTATGGGCTGCTGTGATTTCTGGCCAGCTAGAACATCCAAACAGAGAAGTATCCGGCTGCATTAGGTCATCTGCATGTATTTTTTCTTTTAAAAAAAAAAAGACAGACCAGAACTGTCTGACTTTACTTTTTCATTTACCTGGTTACTGCTTTCCTTCGCATTACCTCGGGATTATTTGGACTCGGCCTCCTCACCATCCTCGAAGATTTGATTCTAAGAAAAGAAAAGAGAAAAGAAAAGAACAAAGGAGCCCAGTATTGCTGCCATGGCTCAGTGGCTGAGCATCGACCTAGGAACCAGGAGGCCACAGTTTGATTCCCGGTCAGGGCACATGCCTGGGTTGTGGGCTCGATCCCCAGTGTGGGGCGTGCAGGAGGCAGCCAATTCATGATTCTCTCTCATCATTGGTGTTTCTCTTTCCCTCTCCCTCTCCCTTCCTCTCTGAAATCAATAAAAATATACACTAAGTGGCCAGATTATGATGATCTCTGAACGCATAATAATCTGGCCACTCAGTGTGTGTGTGTGTGTGTGTGTGTGTGTGTGTGTGTGTTAGAGGCCCGGTGCATGAATTCGTGCATGGGCGGGGTCCGGCCAGCCTGGCCAGGGGGAGGGGACATGGGTGGTTGGCCGGCCTGCCTGCTGGTCGAACTCCTGGTCGAGGGGACAATTTGCATATTAGTCTTTTATTCTATAGGATATACACTTAGTGACCAGCTTATTATGTGTTCAGAGATCATCATCATCTGGCCATTCAGTGTATATTTTAAAGAAGAAAATATAGAGACATACCTGCACTCACCTGCCACTGGGCCACTGCTGCTTTCCATCACCACGGCCTCGCTCGCCTCCCACCTTCCCGAGACTTGGGCCTGCTGCTGTGGCTCAGAGGAAGCCGCGGTGTACACGCTGGAGCGGTGGTTTCTCAGCAGGTCATCAGACCTGTTCATCCGGGCCCACACTCCCCGCCAGCCGAACATCTGGTCCTGCCGGCCCCAGCAGCTGCTCGCTCGTCCAGTTCAGGCTGCGTCCATCTGGGGGTCATCAGTGCCAAATTGACCCTCAGGGCCTGGAGGTGCGAGTGAGCTGCCTGTCATGGGGTGTGGAGGGAGGTCACGGGGGTAAACCGAGAGGGAACTCCCGTGTGTCTGTGGCCTGCAGGCTTCTCTGGGCGCAGCCCTGCGTGACTGGCACTGAGGAGGTGTGGCGAGACCAGCTGGACACCCGGGGTTCCCTGTGGGGTCCCCAGACCCGGTGCTGTGTATGATCACCAGGTAGCGATGTGACCCTGAGGACGGGGAAATCAGGATGGGGTAGGGGTAGGGGGGGAGGTCAGAAAGAAGTGCAAAGGTGATGGGAGGTGATGTGTTAGACATCAATGAAATAGACACCAGCTCTTTTTTAAAAAACAAAATATATGCCCTAACTGGTTTGGCTCAGTGGATAGAGCGTCGGCCTGCGGACTGAAGGGTCCCGGGTTCGATTCCGGTCAAGGGCATGTACCTTGGTTGCAGGCACATCCCCAGTGGGAGGTGTGCAGGAGGCAGCTGATGGGTGTTTCTCTCTCATCGATGTTTCTAACTCTCTGTCCTTCTCCCTTCTTCTCTGTAAAAAATCAATAAAATATATTTTTAAAAAATAAAATAAAATAAAATAAAAAACAAAATATGTTTTTATTGATGACTAGAGGCCTGGTGCATGAAATTTGTGCATGGGGGGGGGTGTTCCTTCAGCCCAGCCTGCACCCTCTCCAATCTGGGACCCCAGGATCGGGCCTAAACCAGCAGTCAGACATCCCTCTCACAATCCTGGAATGCTGGCTCCTAATCGCTCACCTGCCTGCCTGCCTGGCTGCCCCTAACTGGCCCCCCTGCTGGCCTGGTCACCCCCAACTGCCCCCCTCTGCTGGCCTGATCACCCCTAACTGCCCCCCCTGCTGGCCTGGTCTCCCCCAACTGTTCCCCCTTGCCTGCCTCATCACCTCCAACTGCACCCCCCCACTGGCCTGGTCACCCCTAACTGCTCCCCGCCGGCCTGGTCGCCTCTTACTGCCTCCCCTGCCAGCCTGATCTCCCCATGCAGCCTGCTTGTTCAGTCATTTGGTCGTCCCTCACTAACCCCCAGCCGGCCTGGTCATAGGCAGCCATCTTGTGAGGGCGTGATGGTCAATTTGAATATTACCTCTTTATTATATAGGATAAGAGAGAGAGGAAGAGGGAGAGAGAGAGAGAAACATCAATGATGAGAGAGAAACCTCAACATCCATCATTGCCTCCTGCATGCCCCACACTGAGGATTGAGCTGCCACCCAGGCATGTGCCCTGACTGGGAATTGAATTGTGACCTCCTGGTTCAAAGGTCAATGCTCAACCACTGAGCCATGCTGGCCAAGCTGTCTTTTTTTATTATTATTATTCCTCACCCAAGGACGTGTTTGTTTATTTATTTATTATTGATTTCAGAGAGGAAAGAAGAGGGAGAGAGAGAGAGAAACATCAATGATGAGAGAGAATCACCAATCGGCTGCCTCCTGCACATCCCCCACTGGGGATCGAGCCCACAACCAGGGCATGTGCCCTTGACCGGGAATCGAACCCGGGACCCTTCAGTCCACAGGCTGACGTTCTATCCACTGAGAAACACTGGCCAGGGCCTGGTTTATTGATTTTAATTTTAGAGAGAGAAGAAGTGAGGGAGGGAGAGAAAGAGAGAGAGAGAGGTTGTTTCACTCTCATTCACCAATGCCCAGTATCCCGGCTCTCTCACCGGCAGTCAGAGACACAAAGGGGGTGAATGTCATGCCCTGTGCCCAGGGGGATGTGTGCGGCGTGGGGGCGGGGCCTCTGGTGGAGCAGGGAGGAGGATGCTGATCGAGCCTCAGCTCTGGTGGCTCGGTCTTGCCTCCAGTCTGAAGCTCCGTGGATTTCAGAGGAAGCTGTTTCCCACTGTGGCCTGTACACGCACATCCTAAATAACAGACTTCGCCGAGTCTATTAACACAGGAAGTGTGGGCTGATTTCTAAAGCCTTTGCTCATGACTTTGTGGGTGGGGGAGGGGGCCCCGGTCAATGTGGCTCAGGGGTTGAGCATCGACCTAGGAACCAGGATGTCATGGTTCGATTCCTGGTCAAGGGCACATGCCTGGGTTGCGGGCTCGATCCCCCATGTGGGGCGTGCAGGAGGCAGCCGATCCGTGATTCTCTCTCGTCATGGATGTTTCTCTCTCTCTTCCTCTCCCCCCTCTCTTCCTCTCCCTCTCTCTTTCTCTAGTATATATATATAGACTAGAAGCCCGGTGCACAAAACTCATGCGTGGGGGGTGTCCCTCAGCATGGCCTGCACCCTCTCCAATCTGGGACCTCCCTCTTGCAATCTGGGACAACTGGCTCCTAACCGCTCACCTGCCTGCCTGTCTGATCGCCCCTAACCACTCTGCCTGCCGGCCTGCTTGCCCCCAACTGTCCCCCCAGAGGCCTGCTCGCCCCAATTGCCCTCCCCTCCTGGCCTGATCTCCCCTAACCACCTCTGCCTTGGCCCTGCCACCATGGCTTTGTCCAGAAGGACGTCTGGAAGGTCTCCCGGTCTCATTAGCATATTACCCTTTTATTAGTACAGATATGTATATATACTACATATCGTGTGTATTTGAACAGCCTGGTGATACCTTATTAATCACTATGTCAGGTCACTGACGACCAGGTATTCGCCAGAGGGTTGAATGTTTTCAATTTTTTAAATGAACATCTCAGATGTCACCTCTGGGTTTCCCTCTTAAAGCTGAAATAAATCCTCTAGAGGATTTGTTCTGAGCTGTTTCCTTTTAAACCAAGATCCAGCGACCATCTGCACGCCGGCCCCATGGCGCAGCTGCAGGTCATCAGGGAGCGAGGTGTGGGCCGACCGTCTTTCCTGTTGGCCTGCCGTCTGCTGCGTGCCCGCGCGGCCAGGTCCTCTTGCCAGCACCGTCTCCCTTCACCTCGTCCTCCACACGTCCCGTGGGAGAGGCACCCCCTTCATTCTGTGGATGAGGAAGGCAGGGTGCTGGGACCCGCCCAGGTCAGGCAGCAAGTGCGGCTCAGAAGGAGGCTCGAGGCGCACGGTCTCAGGCAGCTCTCCCCTCCCTCCAATGTGGGGCACCTCTGTGTCCATCCCGTGGTCAGCCAGCTCCTCCCAGTGTCCGTCTCTTAGGCTTCCAGCTGCAGTCAAGCCTGGGCCGTATGGAGGCCACCGCACACACAGTGTTTGTCTGCGAGGACGCCATCTCACGGAGAAGGCAGGTGGGTGGTCAGGAACGGCAATTCAGCCCTGGCCGGTGTAGCTCAGTAGATAGAGCGTCAGCCTATGGACTGAAGGGTCCCAGGTTCGATTCTGGCCAAGGGCACATGCACGGGTTGCAGGTGCAATCCTCAGTAGGGGGCATGCGGGAGGCAGCTGTTCCATGATTCTCTCTCATCATGGATGTTTCCATCTCTCTCTTCCTCTCCCTTCCTCCCTGAAATCAATAAAAATACACACTGAGTGGCCATATTATGATGATCTCTGAACGCATAATCATCTGGCCACTCAGTGTCTATCCTTTATAATAAAAGGCTAATATGCAAGTGGTCCCCTTGACCAGGAGTCCGACCAGCAGGCAGGCCAGCCAACTGCCCATGTCCCCTCCCCCTGGCCAGGCTGGCCGAATTCATGCACCGGGCCTCTAATATATATATATATATATATATATATATATATATATATATATATATATATATATATATATATATATATATATATATACTGTATATACACTGAGTGGCCAGATTATTATGTGTTCAGAGATCATCATTATCTGGCCACTCAGTGTATATTTTTAAAAAAGTCATTTCAGCCTGGCTGGCGTGGCTCAGTGGTTGCATGTTGATCTATGAATCAGGAGGTCACAGTTCATTCCCGGTCGGGGCACATGCCTGGGTTTTGGGCTCTATCCCCAGTGTGGGGGGTGTGCAGGAGGCAGCCAATCCATGATTCACTCTCATCATGTCTCTCTCTCTCTCTCTCTCCCTGTCTCCCTTCCTCTCTGAAAGCAATAAACATATATTAAAAAATAAAAATAAAAGCAACTCCAAACGCGCTTCTCCGGTTTGAGACAAGGGCCGGCCTGGCCCTGTGCCCCTCCCCACAGCCCAGGCCTCCTCTGCGGCCTTGGTGGACATGGATTTATGTCCCTGGGATTTCATATTGGCTGTTCCAGACAGGCGTCCGCTCAGCCAGCCGCCCGGGCAGGCGCGCCAAAGCCTGCATTTGTCAAGCGACAGACGCAGTGAAAAATGAAGCGCAGACTCGCATGCATCAGGGAAGGAACCAAGCCTTCCCGGCCGCACCCCCCACCAGACCAGCTCCCTGCAGCCAGGTCCCTCTCCATCCTTCCTTCCTCGCCCAGGGGTACTCATCTCGGGCCCGTCAGTGCCCTGGGCGCTGGTATTTACACAGGGCACCCCCTGACCAGGTGTGAGCTGGGGGTGGAGGCGGGAGATTTCTCCCCTCCGGCCACTTCCTCGTTCACAGAAGCCAGTGTCTTTGTTGTGTTAATGCCAGGAAGAGCCCGCTGGTGAGCAGCCGCTGTGGATGCTGCGGGCAAGAGGACATACAGAGATCTGAGCGCCTGGCCAGTGTGGCTCAGTTGGTTGAGCATTGACCTAGGAACATGGAGGTCCCGGTTCGATTCCCAGTCAGGGCACATGCCAGTGGGGAGCGTGCAGGAGGCAGCTGATCTGTGACTCTCTCTCATCATTGATGTTTCTCTCTCTCTCTCTTCCTGTCTGAAATCAATAAAAATATCCTATATAATAAAAGCCTAATATGTTAAGTGTCTGGTCATCCAGTTGTCCATTCAACCAATCAAAGCGTACTATGCTAATGATATGCCAAGGCAGCTCAACTGCTCGCTATGACGTGCACTGACCTCCAGGGGGCAGACTCTCCAACCAGTAGGTTAGCTTGCTGCTGGGGTCTGGCAAATCGGGACTGAGCGAGACGGGCCGGACATGTTCTGGAGCCCTCCCACGTCCCTCCCTGGCCCCAATCATGCACCGATGGGGTCCCTCTGCCTGGCCTGTGCCCTCTTCAATCTGGGACATCCCTCTCACAATCCTAGACTGCTGGCTCCTAACTGCTCACCTGCCTGCCTGCCTGATCACCCCTAACTGCCCCCCCTGCCAGCCTGATCACCCCTAATTTCCTCCCCCTGCCGGCCTGGTCACCCCCAACTTCCCCCCCCTGCCAGCCTGGTTGCCCCAAACTGCCTCCCCTGCTGGCCTGGTTGCCCTTAACTGTCCCCCCTGCTGTCCTTGTCTCCCCTTACTGCCCCCTCTGCCAGCCTTGTCTCCCCTTACTGCCGCCCCCCCCTCTGCTGGCCTGATCACCACCAACTGCCTTCCTCTGCTGGCTGGTTGCCCCACACAGCCTGCTGTTCAGTCATTTTGTCATCCTTCACTAACCCCCATACTGGCCTGGTCGCCCCACGCAGCCTGCTGTCGGGTCTTCCATCTGGTTGTTTCAGTCGTGATGGCCCCTGGCTTTTTATATATTAGGATTGATTTCAGAGTGGAAGGGAGAGGGAGAAAGAGAGAGAGAAAAACATCCATTATGAGAGAGAATCATGGATCGGCTGCCTCCTGCACGCCCCACACTGGGGATCGAGCCCACAACCTAGGCATGTGCCCTGACTGGGAATCGAACCATGACCTCCTGGTTCATAGGTCGACGCTCAACCACTGAGCCATGCCAGATGGGCTGAAATGACTTTTTAAAAAATATATTTTTTCATTGATTTCAGGAGGAAGGGAGAGGGAGAGAGAGAGAGAGAGAGAGAGAGAGAGAGAGAGAGAGAGATCAATGATGAGAGAGAATCATTGAACAGCTTCCTCCTGCATGCCCCCCACGGGGGATCAAGCCTGCAACCTGGGCATATGCCCTTGACCGGAATCAAACCTGGGACCCTTCAGTCTGCAGGCCGACGCTCTATCCACTGAGCCACACTGGCCAGGGCTAGAAACAGTTACCTTTTTAAAAATGTTTTCATTGATTTTTTAGAGAGAGAGAGAGAAAGGGAGAGGGAGGGAGAGATAGAAACATCCATGATGAGAGAGAACCATGGATCGGCTGCCTCCTGCACGCCCCCCACTGGGGATCGAGCCCGCAACCCGGGCAGGTGCCCTGACCAGGAATGGAACCCTGACCTCCTGGTTCATAGGTTGACGCTCAACCACGGAGCCACACCGACTGGGCTCCATTGATTTTTTAGAGTGGAAGGGACTGTGAGAGAGAGAGAAACATTGATGTGAGAGGGACAGATTGATTGCTTGTCTTCCACCCGCCCTGACCAGGCCAGGGCCAGGGCCAGGGATTGCGCCTGCAACCTGGACAGACATGTGCCCGTGACTGGAATCGAACCCAAAGCCTTCATTCTGGGGGCCAACTCTCTATCCACTGAGCCACACTGTCCAGGGCTTAAGTGTTCTTAATCCAGATTTTTTCAATCTGTTAGGACAGAGGTTACAGTATTATTCTTTCACTTCCTTCTTACCCACAACTAGATATCCATCCTTCGTTCTAATTTTGAGTGATCACTCATTTTTCCTGACCAGACTCGGTTTTGCCTGGTTCATGGTATTAATGAAAAAAGCAGCCTTGGGGTGAACTTATCAACTTTAATTTTTTATTAATTATTAATATATATACTAATAAAAGGGTAATATGCTAATTAGACCGGGAGACCTTCTGGACATCCTTCCGGGCAAAGCCATGGTGGCAGGGCCAAGGCAGAGGCGGTTAGGGATGATCAGGCCAGGAGGGGAGGGCATTTGCAGGTGATCAGGCTGGAGCAGGAGCAGTTGGGGGCGAGCAGGCCGGTGGGAGGGGGGCAGTTGGGGGTGATCAGGCTGGTGGGGGAGCAGTTGGGGGTGATCAGGCCAGCAGGGGGCAGTTGGGGGCGAGCAGGCTGGTGGGGGCAAAAAGGCTGTCAGGCAGATTGGTTAGGGGCGATCAGGCAGGCAGGCAGGTGAGCTGTTAGGAGCCAGCAATCCTGGACTGTGAGAGGGATGTCCAATTGCCAGTTTGAACTGGAAGTTGGACATACCCTGAGGGGTCCCAGGTTGGAGAGGGTGCAGGCTGGGCTAAGGGACACTCCCCCAGCCGTGCACTAATTTTGTGCATGGGGCCACTAGTTTATTCATATTATTTTTGTTTCCTCTTTTCCTTACTTTACCTCTGTCTCCACTCGATGGAGTTACAGACTTAATTTGCCTTCTTTCTTCTGTCGTAATAAGTGCACTTAATGCAATGACTTTTTTTTTTTCTTATTGCTGATGTATTGATGCGTGACAGTCCCACTTCAAGGTCTAAGCATTTTAGAATTGCTATTTATTTTTTCCCTTTATGTTAGAGTTACTTACGATACCACTTTATAAAATTTTTAAGCAATTAGATTTTAAGAATAAATATTTTATTCAGCTTGGAAAACCAGTCCATCATAGTTCCTCCTTTGGCAAGCTTCTTCTTCTTTTTTAAAATTTTTAAAAATACATTTTATTGATTTTTTACAGAGAGGAAGGGAGAGGGATAGAGAGCTAGAAACATCGATGAGAGAGAAACATCCATCAGCTGCCTCCTGCTCACCCCCCACTGGGGATGTGCCCGCAACCAAGGTACATGCCCTTGACCAGAATCGAACCTGGGACCCTTCAGTCCACAGGCCGACGCTCTATCCACTGAGCCACACCGTTCAGGGCTGGCAAGCTTCTTCTTAAAATGTTCTTTTAGCCCAACCCTCATCAGGTATTTGGGCCCCAAAAAAGGTGTCAGGACCCAGATGTAAAGTAGTGAATCCGAGTTATGATTTTATGATTTAGGCCCTTTATGTTCCTGTCTGTTGTATGCCTGCCTCGTTTGTGAAACATTGACCAAGCAGATGAATCCCTCACTGCTGTTCTTTTTTTCTTGTTTTTAATATATGTTTTTATTGATTTCAGAGAGGAAGGGGGAGAGAGAGAGAGAGAGAGAGAGAGAGAGAGAGAGAGAAAACACCAATGATGAGAGAGAACCATGGACCGGCTGCCTCCTGCACGCCCCCTGCTGGGGATCGAGCCCACAACCCGGGCATGTACCCTGACTGGGAATCGAACCCTGACCTCCTGGTTCACAGGTCGGCACTCAATCACTGAGCTATGCCGGCCAGGCCCTCACTGTTGTTCTATTTTTCATTTCTTCCTTTTTTAAATGATTTGGATGCAGTGCTCTCTGTTAACAATACAACTTGTGAAAGGTTCTTGCCTTTATGGATTGGACTTCCCGACAAAAAATTGCGACTCCCTCTGTCTCCGTCATGTTTCACGCTCCCTGTTCCTCTTCACGTTTTTCCCTCGTCTTTGTCCAACCTTCGCTTTAGCATCTCAGCAGCTCTTTTAAAATTGTCATGAGCCCGGCCAGCGTGGCTCCGTGGCTGAGCATTGACCTAGGAACCAGGAGGTCAGGGTTCGATTCCCAGTCAGGGCACATGCCCGGGTTGCGGGCTCCATCCCCAGTGTGGGGCGTGCAGGAGGCAGCCAGTCCATGATTCTCTCATCATGGGTGTTTCTGTCTCTCCCTCTCTCCTTCCTCTCTGACATCAATAAAAACATATTTTTTTAAAAATGGACATAGGAGTTCTGTTATACTGTTGATAGTGTAACCAGCCCTCGGCCTCCTCACATTTTCATGGGAATAATGGTAGTAATATCTGCCTCACATGGGCTGTTGGAAGAATTAAATATGATCCTACACGTGAAGTGCTTAGCCCTGTCTTATTGATAGTACTAGAGGCGCGAAGCACGAAATTCGTGCACGGGTGTTGGCCTGGCAGCCCCGGCTTCATCCGGAAAGTCATCCGGAAGGACATCGGGAAGGTCGTTCGGCTGTCCGGTCTAATTAGCATATTACGCTTTTATTATTATAGATTATTATGAATCCCAAAGCAGCAGTCACCACCGATGCCATAGTTTTCTTTTCTTTCTTATTTATTTATTTTTTCTCTTTTTAATACATTTTATTGATTTTTTTACAGAGAGGAAGGGAGAGGGATGGAGAGTTAGAAACATTGATGAGAGAGAAACACCCATCAGCTGCCTCCTGCACGCCCCCTACTGGGGATGTGCCCGCAACCAAGGTATATGCCCTTGACGGGAATCGAACCCGGGACCCTTCAGTCCGCAGGCCGGTGCTCTATCCACTGAGCCACACCGGTCAGGGCCATAGTTTTCTTTTAAATTAAGTTTTTCCCCTGCTACGCGCTCAACCATAATTTGCCTTGTCAACGGATGAAGGTTGAATCTCAGCGAGCAGAGAGGATATTTACAAGCGTTCCCGTGCTGAAGAGGGAATTGTTTCCCACTGAATGTTTGTGCCCTCCACCCCCATTCATATTTTGAAATCCTAACCCCCAATGTGTGTCGGGGGGTGTTTGAAGGTGGGTTGTAGGAGGTGATCAGGCGATGAGGGTGGGGCCCTCACAAATAGGATTAGCGCCCTCCCAAAGGAGACCCCCGAGAGCTCACCAGGGGGAGGATGCAGGATCCAGACTCCCGGCCACCGGAACTGTGAGCGATAAATATTTATTGTTCAGAAACCTCCCACCACAGGGCCGGGCATAGATGTTTCCTCTCAGACTTTAGGAATCCAAGCCACTGCCAGTGGGTTCCCCGCCCTGGCCGTCGCCTGGCATCGCCGTTAAGTGCACGCCGGGCAGTCAGCCACCTGCCTCTGCAGCCCTGCCCCTCTGCCTGTGAGAGGCAGACAGTGACTCACCCCCACCTCCTCAGCCTCCCCTGTGGGAGGGAGACCGACAGCGCCGTCTGCACAGGTCCGTCCTGAAGGTGGGATGGAGTGGCTGGTGCCTGGCAGGTGCTAGGTGAGGGGAGATGTTACTAGCCACCTGCCCGGCCCTCCGCCTTCCCCACCCCTCTGAGCACTGCAGACCTGCGGCCTCATCTACAGATTAGTCTCCACAAATTCACTCCAGTCCAAGAATCACGTTCCGGCCTGCTGCGCGGCTCAGTGGTTGAGTGTCGACCTAGGAACCAGGAGGTCAGGGTTCGATTCCCAGTCAGGGCACATGCTCAGGTTGCAAGCTCGATCCCCAGTGGGAGGCATGCAGGAGGCAGCCGATCCATGATTCTCTTTCATCATGGATGTTTCTATCTCTCTCTCCCTCTCCCTTCCTCTCTGAAATGAATAAAAATCCTATATAATAAAAGGCTAATATGCTAAATGTCCAGTCGATTGGTTGGCCATTCAACCAATCAAAGTGTAATATTCTAATGATATGCTAAGGCTGCTCAACCACTTGCTATGACATGCACTGACCACCAGGATTATCTGAACTGCGCTTATGCAAAGGGCTGGGGGTTTGCAAAGGCCTATGGGTATGCAAAGGGCTAGGGGGTGTGCAAAGGCCTGTGGGTATACAAAGACTGGGGGTATACAAAGGGCTGGGGTTTTGCAAAGGCCTGTGGGTATGCAAAGGCTGGTTGTCCTCAAACAGCTAGTGACATGCAAAGGGCTGGGGGTTTGCAAAGGCCTGTGGGTATGCAAAGGCTGGAGGTTTGCAAAGGCCTGTGGTATGCAAAGGGCTGGGGGTTTGCAAAGGCCTGTGGTATGCAAAGGGCTGGGGGTGTGCAAAGGCCTGTGGGTATGCAAAGGCCTGTGGTTTGCAAAGGGCTGGGGGTTTGCAAAGGGCTGGGGGTTTGCAAAGGGCTGGGGGTCCTCAAAGGGTTGGTGACATGCAAAGGCTGGGGGCCCTGGTTTCTGCAACCAGGTTGTTATGTTTCCATGGTAACAGGCAGCCCCCCGGGTGGGGAGCAGGGGCTGCACCTCCAGGTGAGCTCCCAGGTCCCACGTGCAACTCCCAGCCAGGCCAGACGGTGCTTCTCTAACCGGAACAGCACAATCACGGTTAACTGAGCATGGCTGATATTTCTTACATGTATGGCTGGTCCCCGGCATTCTCTTTCTGCCCCTGACATGATCAGAATCCACAGTGCATGCTCCATGGCTGTGGTTCTTGGATTCAGGAGCAGAAAGGACCCGGCTGGTGGCCACAGAATGGCCGGGAGACAAGAAGGAGAGGGTGGCCCTGGCCAGTGGATAGAGCGTTGGCCTGTGGACTGAAGGGTCCCAGGTTTGATTCCGGTCAAGGGCAGGTGCCTGGTCCTGATCAGGGCATATGCGGGAGGCATCCAATCAATGTGTCACTATCACATTATGTTTCTCTCTGTGTCTTTCCCTCTACCTTTCACTCTCTCTAAAAAGAAGGAGGAGGAGGAGGAGGAAGAGAAGGAAAAGGAGGAGAAGGAGGAGAAGGAGAAGGAGAAGGAGAAGAAGGAGAACGAGGAGGAGGAGGAGGAGGAGGAAGAGGAGGAGGAGGGGGAGGAGGAGAAGAGAAGGAGAAGGAGGAGGATGGGGGGAGAATGGGGAGGGGGAGGAGAAGGAGGAGGAGGAGAAGGAGGAGGAGGAGGAGGAGGAGGAGGATGGAAGGGGGAGGAGGAGGAGAAGGAGGAGAAGGGGGAGGAGGAGAAGGAGAAAGAGGAGGAGGAGGAGGAGAAGGAGGACAAAGGGAAGGAGGAGAAGAAGGAGAAGAAGGAGGAGGGGGGAGGAGAAGAAGGAGGAGAAAAAGGAGGAGGAGAAGGAGGAGGAGGGGAGGAGGAGGGGGGGGAGGAGGAGGGGGAGGAGGAGGGGGAGGGGGAGGAGGAGAAGGAGGAGGAGGGGGAGAAGGAGGAGGAGAAGAAGGAGGAGGAGGAGGAATAGGAGGAGGAGGAGGAGGAGAAGGAAGAGAAGGAGGAGGAGGAGGAGAAGGAGGCGGGGGAGAAGGGGAAGGGGGTGGAGGGAGGAGGAGGAGACAAGGAGGAGGAGGAGGAGGAGGAGGAGGAGGGAGGGGAGGAGGAGGAGGAGGGCGAG
Organism: Ia io; assembly: GCA_025583905.1. Taxonomy (NCBI): domain Eukaryota; kingdom Metazoa; phylum Chordata; class Mammalia; order Chiroptera; family Vespertilionidae; genus Ia; species Ia io. The sequence continues at coordinate 29,748,006 of JAJQQW010000024.1, forward strand.
GAGGAGGAGGTGGAAGAGAAGGAGGAGGAGGGGGAGGAGGGGGAGGAGGAGAGGGTGTGGGAAGCTGGCGAACGCACCCTCGCTGCCGAAATGCAGACGCCCTGGAGCTAGGCCCATTCATCTTGTGTTGTTGGGAGATTCCGCATCGCCTGCCCTGGCAGCCCCTGACGTGATGGATGGGTTTTCCCTCGCCCGCCGGCACCTCGCTGCCCGGGAAACTGGCTCTCAGCACAGGGAGAGGAAATTAAAACTGCCTTTCGAGGTTGCTCAGCCGCTGCCCGCAGAGGAACGGGGCAGGCATCCCCGGTCTCTGGCCGCCGGGTTGCCACGGCTCTGTCTTCCCTGCCTGTTCTAGAAGCAAATCCAAGTGACAGTGCTGACCGCGTCAGGACAAATAAGCAGCTTCTCGCTCCTGCGAGGGGCAGGCGTGGCCACCGCCCTGGTCTTGTTCATTTTGTTTTTGTGTGTGTTTTTAATGTACTTTTAGTGATGTCAGAGAGGAAGAAAGAGGGAGAGAGAGAGAGAAACATCCATGAGGAGAGAGAATCACGGATCGGCTGCCTCCTGCACGCCCCCCACTGGGGATGGAGCCCACAACCCGGGCATGTGCCCTGACTGGGAATCGAACCCTGACCTCCGGTTCATAGGTCGAGGCTCAATCCCTGAGCCAGCAGGCCGGGCTGACTCATCCTATATAATAAAGAGCTAATATGCAAATCGTCGTCACACCCTCACGCTGTAACACAATAACAGCCCAGACACTTAACACTGGGGAGAGAGGAATGGGGACCAGCCAGGCTGTGGCCCGGGAGAGGGACAAGCCGCCCACCCCGTGGTCCCAGGCGAAGCCATCCACCCATGGTCCCCATCCACCCATGGTCCCCCCTGGCCCAGGTGAAGCTGGCCCTGTGTCCCGGGTGCCTGCAGCTGGCTAGAGGGAGGGAAGCCTGGGTCCCGGGAGTGGGGTGAGGCAGAGGCGGTTAAGAGCGATGAGGCCAACAGGGGAGCAGTTAGGGGCAATCAGGCAGGCAGAGGTGGTTAGGGGCGATCAGGCCAGCAGGGGGCAGTTAGGGGTGATCAGGCAGGCAGAGGCTGTTAGGGGCGATCAGGCCAGCAGGGGAGCAGTTAGGGGCAATCAGGCCAGCAGGGGAGCAGTTAGGGGCGATCAGGCAGGCAGACAGGTGAGTGGTTAGGAGCCAGAAGTCCTGGATTGTGAGAGGTAGTCAGACATCCCCGGAGGGGTCCCGGATTGGAGAGGGTGCAGGCTGGGCTGAGGGGACCCCCCACTCCATGCAAGAATTTTGTGCACCGGGCCTCTGGTTGTTAATAAAGTAGGGGTGACGTGGCAATGCCTGGCTATTCTAGTTGGCAACTCTTGTGATCACCATGGAACCAAATGAAGCCTTTTGCCATATGTCACCTTCCGGTTCAGAGTCCCTTTTTTTATAAACTAGAGGCCTGATGCACGAAGATTCATGCAAGAATGGGCCTTCCTTCCCCTGGCTGCCAGCACCACCTTCACTCCAGCCCAGAGCTGCCGTTCCACCTTCCCACACTGCCTAGAGGCCCAGAGCGTCCCACCGTGCCCCCAGCCACTCGACACCTGCATATGCAAATTAACCTGCCATATTTGTTGGGCTGATTTGCATACTCACTCCTGATTGGCTGGTGTGCATTGCGAAGGTACGGTCAATTTGCATCTTACTCTTTTATTAGTGTAGATGGCTCTTTCCATGGCATCCCTAATCTAATTACCAGGTAGGTCAGCGGGTGCACATTTTCTGGGGGACTCCCGTGCGCTGAGCACATCCAGTGCTAGGCGTGAGATAGACGTATATTCTAGCATCTACACTGAGTGGCCAGATGATGATGATCTCTGAACGCATAATCATCTGGCCACTCAGTGTATATACTATAGAATAAAAGGCTAATATGCAAACTGTCCCCTCGACCAGGAGTTCGACCAGCAGGCAGGCCGGCCAACCGCCCATGTCCCCTCCCCCTGGCCAGGCTGGGCGGACCCCACCCATGCACGAATTCATGCACCGGGCCTCTAATATATATATATATATACTGAGTGGTCAGATAATTATGCATTCAGAGATCATCATAATCTGGCCACTCAGTGTATGTTTTATTGATTTCAGAGAGGAAGGGAGAGGGAGAGGGAGACAGAAACATCGATGAGGAGAGAGAATCATGGATCGGCTGCCTCCTGCACACCCCCTACTGGGAATCAAGCCTGCAACCCAGGCATGTGCCCTGACCGGGAATCAAACCATGACCTCCTAGGTCGACGCTCCACCACGGAGCCAGGCTGGTCCAGGCTCCCGATTTCTAACAGGGGTGATGGGAACAGAGACGGCGGCTGCATGGGGGGTGGTTCAGGGTGGGAGAGATCGGATGGAACTCCCAGCTCAAGACCCAGCTCACACTGTTCACGGGGCCTGTGGGCGCCTTTACCAGCCTCCCTGGCTGTGGCCTCTCGCGAGCTGTCACCTGGTTAGAACGCCTGCTTCCTACACAGGGGCCGAGGGAGGGCCCTGGCCGGGTGGCTCCGTCAGTTGGAGCGTCGCCCCGAACACCACAAGGTTGCGGGTTCGATTCCTGGTCAGGGCACATACCCAGGTTGCAGGCCCGACCTCCAGTTGGGCTGCGTATGGGATGCAATTGATCACTGTCTCTCTGTCTCTCTTTCACTCCCGCCCACCCCCCCCCCCCCGGCTCTCTAAAATCAATAAGAACATATCCTCGGGCCCTGACCAGTGTGGCTCAGTGGATAGAGCATCGGCCTGCGGACTGAAGGGTCCCGGGTTTGATTCCGGTCAAGGGCATGTACCTTGGTTGCGGGCACATCCCCAGTAGGGGGTGTGCAGGAGGCAGCTGATCGATGTTTCTCTCTCATGGATGTTTCTCACTCTCTATCCCTCTCCCTTCCTCTCTGTAAAAATTCAATAAAATATATATATTTTAAAATAATGGGAAAATGCTCTCAGGTGAGGGTTTAAAAGAGAGAGAGGCGTGTCTGGGTGCACACCCACCAGCTGCTCCTTGTGCTACGCGTCGCCCCCTGAAGTCCAGAGCAGGGATGTTGGGGTGCCGTCCCCCGGTCCCTCGGCATCAGCGTCCTGCGTGCACAGGGCTGGCACTCTCAGACACGCTGCGTGGGCGCTGTGCACACGGCTCAGCCCCGTGCCCACGCGGTCAGGTCTCAGGGAGGGCGCGTCCACATGCTGGGGAAAGGGCCCAGAGCTCAGTGCCCTTCGGGCCGGGGCGCCCAGGAGAGCCCAGCTCGGCGGGCAGGTGGGTCCCCCCTGAGGTGCCCCTCGGACCTGCCAGGGACGTCCTGTACCCCGAGGGGGGCACCCTAAGGGCACAGGAGCCCGGCGCTGGCAGCCGAGTCCGGAGCTTCTGGAAGCCGGGCACGCAGCTCGCAGCCCCGGGCACGCAGCCAGCCCTGCAGACAGTGACTCACTTCAGGGGCCGCGTTGGCTTCCAGCCGCATGCACGGGCTGCCCTCCCCGCGGCCGGGCACGCACACACAGCCTCACGCTCCTTACACACCTGGCATAGGCCCACACCGTCACACACACACACACACACACACACACACACACACACACAGCCTCACGCTCCTTACACACCTGGCATAGGCCCACACCGTCACACACACACACACACACACACACACACACACACACACACAGCCCTCACGCTCCTTACACACCTGGCATAGGCCCACACCGTCACACACACACACACACACACACACACACACACACACACACAGCCTCACGCTCCTTACACACCTGGCATAGGCCCACACCGTCACACACACACA